>JAGFPH010001793.1:0-13331 GCA_018207615.1 Philaenus spumarius | reverse complement strand
GTCAGTCTTGACAAAGCAAAAATAACAGCAATAAACGAGCATAGCTCAATGTGGAGTCGATGAAATGTATTTCGTTAAAATGAACGGAAGACCAGAAATCTCACCAATTTTGTCAGTCTTGACAAAGGGAATAACGAAAATGTATTGCTTTAGTTAGATCTAAGATCAGTTACAATTTCCTACCACATATCGGATATTTCAATATTATTTAGAGAAAAATGTCAACAGTTTGAAACATATTCCGTGGAATTTTTTCTTTCTTGGGTTATTACTTTATGTCATAGGTTCAAACTAAAACAAATGAAAGTCGGAAAATAAATACCTATCGAAGTAGTACATTTTCCTTCAATGGATAAAATTCTAGTACTGCTGAGCTAAAAGGTTTCATAGCTGATAGAAATAGAAAAAATTTAAAAATACAAGAGTCAGTTTGGCGAAAGCATCAAAGCATAAGTAAATCCATTAATGTTCTTGGCGATGTTAAAGTAAATGTAATTAGCTCAGATCTTTGTCATTCATGACGTCAGGGGTTTAGAAAAGACAAGACGTCTGTCTTGTTTGCTTAATTTAATAATAATATATATTCGGAGAAAACAAAAGTGAAGGAAAACAAAAGATATTTTAACACGTACCGTACTTTATTTAATGAATTATATTTTTATATGTCATTGTACAATAAAACTCTAAAAAACATTTTAGAGAAAATTAAAAACAATTAAGTAAATGACCAACAATTTGTAAAACCACCATAATCACCTGAAGATGTCATAGTTTAGTTATTATATAAGAAATATGTTACAAATAATCAAAACTCCGATATTTTGTCGATCAACTTTGATACTAAACATAAATTACATCAAATGAAAGTGCAACTCTATAAGATGAAAATTTGAAATCAATTATCGTTTTATTTCTAAACAACCTTTATTTCAAGTGTTTGTTTAAACTTATCGTATATACATGATGTCCCGAAATTCTCTGGATCAGGGGCGGATTTAAGACTATATCCGGGGGGAAAGGGTTTGGGGTACAAGGGGGGTCGGGGGGGGCCTCCTCCAGGAAAATTTTGAATAATTAGGAGTCAAAAAGTGAAAATCTGTGCTCTAAAACTGCAATGTTGTTTCATACACAAGTGACTAAAACTATAACATTTTTTAACAACATTATGCATTTTGCCATTGGAAATTATAAAAAAAATTCAAGTTAACGTCAGATGAGCGAATTTTGAAATAAAACACGCACTCTAATAGGAAGTATTAATTTAAACAAATTTAAATTATTGTCAATATTATTAGGAAAATAGTAACATACGGAAGTAATGTAATTTAAATATTACATTTCTTTATACAATAGCCTAAATGTCATATAAAAGTTGTTTTGGGTTATGGTCAAATCAATTACATTAAATTAGTGAACTCGATAGGTATCATAATAAAAATAGGTACACCTTTTTAAATTATTATTAATATTTATTTATTACAACTGTTAAACATAGACATTATTTATAAGATAAGCTTAGCCTTTCTCTTGGAATTAAGTTTTGCAAATCCGTCAATAAATTTTTCATGGTCTAGAAGAACATCTCCGTGTAGGCCTATGAACATTAAGGCAAGTCCATTAAGCCGTTTCTCACCACATCTAGAGCTTAAGTATGTTTTCAACAAACGAAGACTTGAAAAAGACCTTTCAGCGCAGGCAATGCTGACTGGAAGTGTAATACAGCATTTGAGCATTGTTTTGATCAATGGACATGTAAACAAAATAGACAATTGACGAGGGGAGTGTGGGGCGTTGTTATGACGTTATATATCTGGAATGTTTTATTTGAATTTATAAAATCATTATGTCTGATTGTATTTATAAAATCAAAATGAGAAAAATGTTTATGCCATAATTTATTTAGTGGAAGATTACTGTATAAATATTCACACTTCATTTGTCCTGCCCCCCCTTAAATCCGCCCCTGCTCTGGATCTGCTTTGTTGAATTTGTTCCTTGTGTAAATATGAAATAAAAAATTACAATAAGTCCGAAAAATATTATTTTCCATTATCCGCCATTTTGTTTTGTTTTTACAAAAAAACTTGACAGCTTTCGAAGTAGATTAGATATTGAGTTCAAATTTATTGTACACATTTTTTATGAACATTTTTACCATGGTACAAATAATCAGAACAATGGCTTGTGTATTTTCAAAATGGTGGCCGTTGACAGTTTTAAAAGTGTTTTACATTGAAAAATTTTAAACTGCCGCCATTTTAAAACTATACAAGACACTATTCTGATTCGTGTAGTCTGGTAAAACTGTTCTTATCAAATATTTACACAAAATTTGAACTGAATACCTTATATACTTCCAAAGATATTAAGTTTGTTTTAAACAAAATGACGTATAAATGTAAATCAAAGCGTTTTCGGACTTATGTTTATTGGAACTTTTATCTTATTTTTATCTAAGTAACAATTCTTCACAGCGGTTCCAGGTAGATCCGGGAAACTCTGTTTATATATTCATACTAGCTGACCCGTACGGCGTTGCCCGTGGTGGTTGGCATTTTCAGTCTTTTTAACGTAATTGTATTCTTTTTAAGTGTTCAGTCAGTGAGTGGTATTTGGCTCATATATATATATATATATATATATATATATATAGATATAAATATAAGGACAATACAGTACGATTTGCTCTGATAGAAGGACAAAACTCTACATTTGGCGTACTGTTTAGTGTGACCTGAAATGTCCTAAATTCATGCTAAGAATCAGGACATTTCAATACTTTACTCTGGTATAAGGACTTCTTCATACTTGTACAGTTTAGTGCTGATGACTTTTGAATACGGCTGCTGGACTATTTAATACAGTATATAAAATCTATTGCCAACTGTCTCCCACAAGTTCATAAATAAAGGGAATTTCCACTGGGAATTAATAATGTTTCTTACTCTACTTGTAAATAAATGTAAATGTGTTTTTTTCTTCAAGTGAAATTGCTGAAGTTTGTTTATTCTGCAAAATATATTTCAGGTAAGCTAATAATAATTATTATTATTAAACCAAATTTTAAATAAGTAATAGTATCTAGGAACTTAGTTTGTTTTGAAGGTTATGTCAGGAAACAACTTTATTAAACATTGCACAAATCATTATTTAAAAGAGGATTAGTCTAGGCCTATTTGTAGAATACTTATTTTGCATTCCACTTTTTATTATGAAATATGTACAAACGTAAAAGAGACATAGTAATTAATACAAATTTAAGATAAATAGGCCTAGGTTATGTCACAAGAAGTTCTGCATTAAGTTGGTCTTTAAATGCCAGGTTAAAATAATGATGAAATTAAAAAATGTAGTTAGTTTTAATTTAACTAAATATTTAATTTAATACCCAGTAGACCTAGGCATATTAGGCTAGTTTTAAAATAATACATTTCTAACCGCAGGCTATTATTTCTAACCTTGGTTTATGTGTCATGTCCTTTTTTAACTCTAATTATTTGATCTTTTAGACTGGTAATACACAGCTTATTTGAATTGATTATAGACAAAATTATATTTTCAGTAGATCATTGTTGACTTTTGAAGTGTGGTAACTTTGGTTAGGTTTGTTTGTTTTCAATTTGAAATAAAAATACTTTTATAATAATAATGTTTTTATATAGAGAGGATCTAGGTTAGTTCTATGCTTTTAGAAGCTATTGTATAAAACATGCATAGAAACAAAATTCACTTCTAGGCTACAAATAAGTTGAGTGTAATGAAGCTGATAATTATTTTAAGATATAGCCTACTTAGGCCTAGGCTCCAAGTTGATACAATAATAACTCTTTCAAGTTATTCTAATTTTATTAGGCTTAATTAAGACAACCTAGTACATTTGGCGAAATTACAGTATACACCCTCTAACCTACAATGTCAACCAAAACATTTTTCTATGACTCTTTAGGAACGTTAACGTTAATTAACTAATTAATCGTACGGTGTAAGTTTACTATTCGACCATAGCCTAATATTTTTGCAGATAACGACATTGTTTTACATTCTACTGTGTAAATGTTGAATACAGGTAAACATACTGTAACTAAATACTATAGGTTAGAACCTTTTAAGTTTTTTTTATTATTATTCTTGCATTTCTGTTGCCATAGGTTAGCCTAGGGTCGAATAGTAAACTTGCACCAATCGTACCAACCTATATATGTTTATGAACTGCAAACATAGAGGCGTAAGTTTACTATTCGACCCTAGCTTAATATTTTTGCAGACAACGACGTTGTTTACATTCTACTGTTAAATGTTGAATACAGATTAACATACTGTGACTAAATACTATAGGTTAGAACCTTTTAGGTTTTTTTTTAATTATTATTGCATTTCTGTTGCCATAGGTTCGCCTAGGGTCGAATAGTTAACTTGCGCCAACATAGGTACTGTGACAGGTAACTGTAGGTCTAAGTTAGTTTTGATTAATGTTTAGGACGCCCTTGTAGGTTAGAGGGTAATATAGGTGTACTACAACTGTAACGAAGCCAACTGATGATCTTTGACAATGTAATTTTTAACATATTCTGAAATTACACACTTTAGACATACTGACTCTAAAAACACAAACCAGAACTGTCGCTGCCAAATGTAGGAAGTTGTAGTGAACGAAAACAGCAAAATTAAAGTATACGTCCTCTAACTTACAATACCAGACCTTATTTTACGTATATAAACAGTATGAATACAGTATTGTGAAACAGTATGCCAGTATATAGGCCTAATTATGAAATAATTTAAATTCAGTATAAAGGAAAATTCAGTAATTTGTGAAAAAGGGAATAGTCCTTTTTTCATAATAAGTTATGTTTGTTTCATAACATGTTGTTTGTTTTTAATGATTCAATCACTCTTTTTATTTGAGTTTACTAAGGTTTGGAATTTGGGTCCATTAAACGAATAACTAATAGGCCTACATTTTCCAGAAGTCGCATCATGGAAACGCTTATAATAGATAGTTCTTTTGAAATATACCTACGAGCAGGTTAGAATGTTCAAAATAAAACCTTGGTTTATAGTAGGGTATAAACCCTTCTTTCAAAATCAGTAGCCTACCTAAATTATGATCTTTTTAAATGAAATCAAGATTTATGTAAAATAATGTTTGTCTTTATCTTTTCCGATGTAAGTCTTAACTCTTAATTATTCGCCTGTTATATAAAATTCTTCTTTTATTTTCTAGAAAAACAATCAGGAAAATGTGTCAGCATACAAACAAATATAATGGATCAATTACTGTAGAAAATGCATTTCAAATTTTCAAGATTGTGAAAGACTAGTGGAAGAAAACATGTTTGAGCATTACTACAACATTATCACATCATATCTGGAATGTATTAAATGGTCTCATCAAATCTCATTTTAATATATTAACAAACCAAGAAAGGTAAGTTAACAAAATTACTTTTTTCATAAAACCTAATTCTTGTATACAAATTTCCTGATAAATATCTCTAGCTAAAGTGTGAGTGGCAATACTCTTAGAGTTACTAAACACCTGTACTCCTTTGTTAAAATGAGCTTCAAATGATAAAACATTTCAATAGTAGGCTTAGGCCTAAACTTTAACAGTACCTAAAATGTTGTTTATTAAGAGGTGCTGAACAGTTTTCAATACCTTAGACTCACAATTATTATACATGGGAGGTATAATGGTATCGCACACTGAATAAGTTAAAAAATTGTAATAAGTTAATTAATTTTCGAATTAAGTTTTTTTTAGCAAGGGAAGAATTTATCAACACATTTTTCAAAGGGTATCCAAAAGATAGAAAGTTGCGTTTCAAAAGTTATATTTTATTTGAAATATGTTTTGTTTTATTAGAAAGAACTAGCAAAGAGGTTTTGTTAAGGTGAATAGTTTATTTTAAATAGCTAATTAAGATAAAGGTTTAATAGTAAACAATTTTTATATTATAAAACTTTCGCCAAACATGTAGCAGCCTTTCTGATGACCACTGCTTGTTAAAATGTCATCATTTGTAAATTTTTTGGAGAAAGTAATAAAAAGTAAGAAGCCTAGTGTTCCATTTTATTACAGTGTGATCAATTTAAGTATATGCTGCATTTGTTATCCTTCTTAACTAATATTGGTTGCAGGAGTTAAAGCAATGTTCAAAACGGAAAGTATGTCTAACAATGTTGAAGCAACTTATAAACTTAACACGAAAAGGAGAGTTAAAGTTAATTTTGAAGGGTTATGTATACAGTAGTACACATAATAGCCTATATTTTTGTACGAAGTAACACCCATAGGGGTTAGTAAGTTTTTGTTTAGGTTTACGATACATGTCTATACTTAAAATAGTGTTACGAAGTATCGCCAGTAAAGGTAGATAACTTAACTCTATGTTAGGGTTTTGCTTTATTATATTTTGTGTACAATGTTATTTTATTCATATAAACATTAAATACCAAATATATTGTTTTTTTTTTAGTTTGTGTAGTGCAATAACTAAAACATTGACAGGTTTTGTGATACAAATAAAGTAGAGAGTAGGTTAGCAAACACAGCAGTGTCAAAACGAGTAGTGATATGCTAAAAATGCACTCTGTAAGTCAGTTCAGCTTTTGTTATTTTTTGTTTGTCATTGTAGGTTAGAGGGTATATACTGCAAATTAGCGAAGAAATCACAAGAATGAGATTAATTCATTGTGGGATGCTAGTTAATTCAGCCACTATTCAATAACACTAATAAGAACTGTTGTTGACAAAATGTAAATGAAATGAAGAGAAAGTAAACTTGAAAAATGTAGATTCTTTGTAGTTTACTAATAGATTTACTAACAATTAGTAGAACGAGATCTAACTATAATGAATGGTGCATCAGGATAGAGCTATATAAATGATTCTTCCAACATTACTAAATTTAATTTTAAGAACACTGTAGCAAGCTAGTAATGCACATGTACAAATTTAAATTGAACAGTATATTATTACGTGGGTTCACTTAATAAACATGAATTTTATAGATCATTTGAATATATTTGCTTATGTAAGATTATAACAAGCTTGAACAAAGAGTTACCTCCTGAATTGAACATAAAGTTAACTCCACTTACCGGTATTAGTTTGTAAGTATAAATAATATAGGCATATTATACCAGTTGTTCAAACTGTAACAAAATGCTTAAAAATAGTAATAAAGTGCAAAAGTTGGTAGCCCTTCTTTCTTTTCTAGAAAAATATTGTCAGCTGATTTCATTTTAATCAGCCCACCAGTACTAAAAGTTTACCACAATGACTTTAGTTAATTAATAAAAAGATTGTAGACACACTAGCCTAATAATATTGTTAATTGTAAAACATCGTGTAAAATATACAAGATTCAGAACACAGAAAATAAGTAATACCCACGGTAACTAGAACAAGACGTTATGTGTCACGCGCAGGTCGTTGGTGGCTATGACGTCACTGCCACCGAAGCGCCCGGCATCTCTACAGCGATTCGATTTCGCCAGTGACAAGCTTCTTAAAAACATCACCCTACACGACTATTTGGTGAACGGAAAATATACAATCTTTCATGGGATTACATATACACTCTAGGGAATCTTTTTATAGTAAAACCTTTTTTATCGACAGTAAATTCATAGTTATCTATATATATAAAAATGAATTGCTGTTTGTTAGTCTCGCTAAAACTCGAGAACGGCTGGACCGATTTGACTAATTTTGGTCTTAAAATGTTTGCAGTAGTTCATAGAAGGTTTATACGTAAAGAAAAATTTGAAGAGTTTCCCGAAAAAGTTTCAAATTTGGAAGAAACTGAACAGCATTTATTGTATGAACTCAAAACCATAGCTCACAAAAACAGCTGTTCATATAAAAAGCTTATGTTTGTTTACATGTATTACCATAGCAACATTACTTAGCAAATTTATAATCACTTTAATACTCTTCAAAACCAACAGCTTTTTAAGGTTTATAATGAACCAAATCCCATCAAAAATATTAAACCCGAATAGCCTAAGTTGATAACGTCAAATTACTGAATAGACCAAGGAACCAACCAATGTCAAGAACAAGCCTATTCTTAGATAAAGCATAACCTTTCAGAAAACACCTAAAGTCAAATAGCCTAACCTAATAGTTAATAGAAATACAGATATGTAATTAATAATCCCGTACTTAAATCTCAAAACCAATTATAGTAGTGTATGTTCATAATAAGATAAATAAGCTAGAACTAGACTAAGTTAAAAACGTGTATAGCCTCACCAAAATGTAACCTCCTATCAAAACATTACCTTTATTAAATATTATTCCATAAATAAACACTAGATTCACATTTTATTAATAACCACAAACAAAATTAGTAAATTCTCACATGTTATTTATAACATGGCATAATTAAACACAGTCCGAAATCCATTATTGTAAACATTAAAAATACGAAACACGATT
Organism: Philaenus spumarius; assembly: GCA_018207615.1. Classification (NCBI taxonomy): domain Eukaryota; kingdom Metazoa; phylum Arthropoda; class Insecta; order Hemiptera; family Aphrophoridae; genus Philaenus; species Philaenus spumarius. The sequence continues at coordinate 4,882 of JAGFPH010001793.1, read as the reverse complement.
GTCAACTAAAATAGGCTTGGACAACTCAAATTGGGAACCGATAGTTAATCGTAATATAATCTGTAGAATGAACATTGGCAAACACGAATTAGATTATAAATTTTGTAACATTATACGGGAATAGACTTTAGTATTAGAAACAATTATAAAAATCAGTGATATGCAAGTCACATCATTAAGATATGAGTAAGCCTAAATACGATAGAACTAACAGCTGTTGTATTAATGTAAGAATATCAAACCTCATTCCAAAGTCAGTTAATACGTTTCGCGATTTAAAATCATTATATCCAAAGTAATAAGTATTTAGTAATAATTATAACATTATCAGAACGAATTGGTAACCCCGAAATAATTACAAATTCAAAGGGATAATTATCAGAAACTGTAATCAAAAAACGAACTATTTCGTTGGAAGACGCCATTGAAACAGCACTTACGTCAGAACCACGTGATACGTTGCCAGGACAACGGACTCAAACACTACCTGCACAAAACGAATCTGGGGAAATGAGAAGCCATGTTGTCCACCGAAAAGCGAGTGAGAACCCCGGATTGCATACAACGCTGGACGAAGCAAAATTAGTTCAAGTCCTTTTGAAGAGAACCTGCCTAGCCATTAAAGTGTAAAGATGTGTAGTCCAGTGTGTTAAACGTTTTCAAATTTTCAAGTGATAACAATAATAGAATCAGTGCCAATAACTAATAGAGAATGGTAAACTCTAGTTATACAAATATATGAACGTTGAATCACCGAATAAAGGAACCTTTTCAATCCTTTTCAAAACCAATCCAGACATTTCCTTACAAATATTTTTAAATTAATCGCCATTTTTTTTTATTTGTGTTCTGAACATTATTTTAACAGCAAAGTCTTTCTTAATATTGCGTACATCTCAAGGAATATATTAAACCTAGCCGAGTGCCTATCCCGAGATAATTTAAGAGAAATAATTCCAAATATAGACAATTATAAGTGCCTACCAACTGAACTCTGACCGAGGCTAACAGAAATCATATTATCAACATAAAACAAATTATTGTATCTGAATGTAATATATATTTTCAACAAGTAAATTTAAATAAACCAATTCTTAAAATTACCTTTTTAGTTTTAGCCTATAATTATGGCACCTCAACGTGCTGGCTCTTCAATTAGAAATAATATTATCCAAAATTAGTTTATAATTTGATGCCCAACTTTATTGCAGCTATAAAGTCTTCAAGTTAGTTTATAAAATGGCGCACAACGTAGTAGGCTTAATATATTCCAAAAAACCTATTAACTGACCTAAAATACATTCACTCAAATAGCATAAGAAATTAGACATATTTATGTACAAGCCTAAATATAAGTGATCTAGATTTAAGTTTTAGTGAATTAATATATGTGTGTTAGTATAAAAGTAAACTATGAATCCTGCAGACGAAGAGACACCAAAGTACAATTTAAGACCAACAATTTCACAATCTGAGAAAGCCAAGGAAGGTGATTGCAAAAACCTTAGACCACCCACTTCAACAAGCACTACAACTTCAAACATTATTGAAAGTTCAACCGACGAACCAACAATTGAAAATTTCAATACCACAATGGAAACCACCAAACCCACTACTACTACACCCACACTATTAGAACAAATGACTCTATTAATTAACAATCTACAGATTAATATGAAACAAAGTCAATTGGAATTACAAAACAATTTAGAAGCTAAATTAAATTCAAACCAAAACTTGTTAGAAGAAAAATTAAATTCAAATCAACTAAATTTAGAAACAAAATTAGAAGAAAAATTAAATTCATATCAACTAAATTTAGAAACAAAATTAGAAGCCAAATTCCAGCAGCAAGAAAACAATTTTACCTCAAACTTCAAAGGGATGCAAAGTGAAATCGAAGGGTTAAAGGATTGTATTGCTATACAAATTTCCCAGGTCGAAAATAAATTTGCAGAACAATTAATTTTAGTAGAGGATGCAGTAAATAAGAATAATAATAGACTTAATGATTTGGAATTTAAAGTAAACCATACGGTAACCGAACAAACTTTAAAGGACACGCTCCTAAAACAAGAGACCAATATAAAGAAAACATTAAATGAACAATCTACACAGGTGATGCAAGAAGTACATAATTTACTTGCTGACTTACCTAAAGCAGTTCTCGACACCAATACAACACCACAAATTAATGTCACATGTGGAGGCAATAACGCAGATAACCTAAATATCATCCAACCTACATTACCCAAATACAATGGTAGGCAGAGCAATCCTAACGAATACCTATACCGCCTGCAGAGATATTACGAACGGCTAACACTAAGAAAAATAGGACAGAAGGGTGACGACCACGAATGTTTATTTGATGTCATTGAAAACAGTCTCGAAGGCAGTGCCTCACGCTGGTGGCAACTCATTAAATATGACATTACAAATTTTACACAATTTAGTACCCAATTTTTGGATAAATTTTGGAACAGAGACGTCCAGAAGGGTACTCGCCAGAAGTTGGAGTATGAGAAGTACCGTCCAGGAGGTAAACTTACTAGGAGTGAGTATTTCATCGATAGGGTGCTGACAATGAAATCCATGATCCCTCAGCCACCTGAAGAGGATATCATCACGACACTAGTGGAGCATTTTGACCAACGCATACAAGACGCACAGCGGGTCCAAAATATTGCTAGCATAAAAGATTTTGCTGACCTTTTACAGCGAGAGGACACCGAGGAGGCAAATGCTGAGATACGTCGAAGAAACACACAGAACCGAGGAAATATATCACCATCCACACCCAGACCACTGCTCAACAACCAACAGCATAATAAACCAGCATACAGAAGTAACGACCAACACCGTTCTTACCAGCAGTTCCAGAATAAAAACAACCGAGACCACCCATACAGACAACAACAAGATAATAGACCTGACTACCGATACCCTAGACCAAATTATTGTAACGGACAGAGACAGCAACACCAAACTAATCAAGGATACAGGAATGATTATAACCCTAGATACAGTTACGACAGACAACCAGGTCCGATCCACACCAACTTCAGACCTACACCACCATACCAGCAACGACAGGGATACACGAACAACTCTCAAGACAGACGACAAACAAGGTATCCGACGCAAGAACAACAGAAACTTTGTCAAATGCTGACAACAACAACAAGATCAGCGACGACCACCAAATCAGAACAGGCCGAGGAGGATAACTCGACTCAGGCAGGGTTAAACTCCAAAGCACTGGTTTAGAGGATTTAAATCAAAAAACAATTGGCTGTACAGGTGAAGTCGACAAAGAGGACAACAACAGAACTTCATACCCTACTCCAGTGCACCTAACCAACATAAATTTCGGAACAATGCCAACAATCAACCAGGAAGAACATAGCATAGGCCTATTCAACCTCTACTACGATAGAGAATTTCTACTCCAAGAAGACGAGAACGAAACTGAAGAACCTCTAACCAATTGTAGATGCCCAGAGATAGAGATGAAATTGAATGGGATAGCAACCAATACACTTATCGATACGGGAAGTACCGTCACCTGCATATCAGACGACTGGTTTCAGAAAAAACAAAAGTAAACTAGGTCAATACGAACAACTCCCAGTTAGTAATACCTTTATTACTACGGCACTTAACAGCAAGTCGAAACGTATTTCATTTATTATTTTATTAAAAGCAGAAATTAAACAAATTGAATTTGATATACAGTGCATCATAGTGCCTTATCTGATCAAAGACTGCATATTAGGGATGGACATGATTAGAATTTTGAAAACTGTTATAAACTTCGACGATAATACATTAATAATGAAGAATTTAAATAATGATATATTAAGAATGAAGTTTGGAAAAGAAACAAATAGATCGATGGAATGCAGATTAATAACTTACAACGACGACAAAGAAGAATGGACAGAATACGAACCCAAGAACAAATAACATCAAATCAGAAATACAAGAGACCATTAAGGACAACGACAAGCTAAAACAGATGGAGAAGGACCAAATAACCAACTTAATCCAGAAATACGATAGTGTCTTTTCAGAAAAACCGGGAAGATGCAGGTTTTATCAGCACACGATCCGAGTTGATAAACCAGAATGCTACAGAGCACAGAGCTACCCAATTCCAATCAACTTAGTAAGCGCAGTAGAAAAGGAGATTGAAAACATGTTACGCGATAATATTATAGAAACATCTAACAGCCCCTATGTAAATCCTATTATAATTGTGAAGAAGAAATACCACACAGACGAGCCTGTACAGACAAAACAAACCTCAAATGACGAAACAAAGCCCTGAACGAATAGACAATACCAGTGATACGAAGGTATCACAAACTTCAACAGATACTGTGTTATTGTAAGAAAAACATTTGATAAAAGATGTGCTTCAAATAACCATATTTATGCAAGATATGTGTTAGGAACAAAAGAAGTGTATAACCTAAAACTCACAATAGAACAATATTAATTCCTTGAAACCATGATTTCCCCACATATAAACAATTCACCACAACTGTGTTAAGACAAGAACAAACATTACAGCGATTCCCAAGTAAACAGTGAATTTCCCATGTTTATAATATGTAAACATTGATAGCATCAATGTTAGGTTAGGTCATGCAATGTTAGAATTAAATTGTGTTATGTTTGATAGTATCAATTGTTAGGTTATGTTATGCAATGTTAGATTTAAGTTATGTTATGTTTGATAGTATCAATTGTTAGGTTATGTCATGCAATGTTAGATTTAAGCTATGTTACATTTGATAATATCAATTGTTATGTTATGTTATACCATGTTAGATTTAAGTTATGTTATGTGTTTTCAAAGTTAAATTAAGATGCG
>JAGFPH010001792.1:201317-245597 GCA_018207615.1 Philaenus spumarius | reverse complement strand
ACTTTTGTACGTGTGCGTTGAAAAATTCTTTACCTTGATCGGTCTGGAAATGTTTCATCTTATGATTTTCAAATATCGGTTCCAACGCAGCGGCTACTTCTGCCCCCGATTTCGACTTTATAGGCACGGCAAAAGCAAATTTGGAAAGGCAATTTATCACGGTCATTATGTACTTGTATCCCTTATTGTCTTTAGCGTACGGTATCATCTCGACCAAATCCGCTTGGAATAAATCCGTTAAACCCTTCAAAGTCACACGCCTAGTTTTGAAATTTCTTCTCGCGGGCTTATGAAGCTCCGCAGCAATAGCACGTCTCACGTCCATCGTTCGACTGAAGGGATTATCAAATTTGTCGGGGTATGTAAACCCCCGAAGGGGTGAAGCAGGCCCCCACCCGCCTGCTTCCGTGATGCCCAACCATAAATTTTGGCATCTCCGTTACAACACATTCAGCCTTACAGGTTTTTACACCGCTCCAGAGGGCCCATTCAGTCTTACGAGTTTTTACACACACACACACACACACACACACACACACACACACACACATACTAACACAGAGTTCAACATATCTCTCTTTCTTGGCGCGGGATTTTAATGTAGCCATACGGCAGCGAATCGTATTCACCATCTCTCTTTCTCTTTGCACCAGTGATTTTAAACATTTTAGTTTCGCTCACGGTGATGACCTCACGATCCTTTGTTCTTTTTATACGAGTGTCTGTAACAGCGAGCGGTTCGTTCTCTCTATCTAGTACCATCCGTTTCATTGATTCAAAATTCACCACACCTGAAGTGCGAAGGTTCAACGATAGGCCTTTTACTTTACAAACAGTCACAGGGTCATCGGATTTAGTAGATAGAACTTTGTAACTGTAGGTTTTTGGACCGCCTGATACAAATTCTGTAATGAACGATCCCGCCCCGTATTCGGCCAGTTCGTCAGTCATTTGTCCGAGATAATCTCCAGTCTCTACTTTGTGTAATCCTTCTCTGTGCAGGTAAATAACAGAATCAGTATCATAGTAGGCCACCTGAGTATCTAAGGCGTCCAGGTAGTCGTACAATTTAAGTCTTGCATGAGCAGTAGTGAACGCAGCGAGTACCACGTTCACAGTAGGGAGTACTTCACAGGAGTCCTCAACATATTGCCAGTTTACTACAACTACATCTTCGTTCACTTCTTGGATATGGTTTACGTCTACGGACGGGCTGACTAGCATTTTAAACAATTCCGAAGGCTGACTTACTATGGATGTTTTTGTTTGATTTTCCCTCTGACCGAATTTACCCCAGAATGAATTTAACATTAATTTTGCAAGTGACCTAAGCCCCTCATTTTTACAAATTTTATTAGGATCGAGTTTAATATTTTCGTTTATAAAATAATCTTCTATATACTTTGCCCTGTCTTCTTCAGATTGACACCACCCTGGATACCCTGAGGCCTCCTGTTTGATTTTTAAAAATTTATTTATAAACCCTGTGAAAAGACCGTCCCCGTTGTCAAACGACGCCATTTTATATTCCCATAGCTCGTACATCTCAATAATAACGTAACCCTTGTCCACAGCTTTTCGTATTTCGTCCATAGTCCAAGTACCTGTCAATACTCGTTCGTCAATGTTATGTGTACACTCCCCTAGTAAATTTTGTCCGCAAGTTCGACACAGAACAAACATAAGTTTTTGATTCATCTTTGCAGGAAGTACAGGATGATACAATTCACGAGGAGGGAGTATAGTGCATTTAAGAAGTCCGTCAACAGTCATACCTTGTTTCCTACACTCGCCATCGCCTATATGTATTTTTGGGTGACCTACAGGGTATTTACCGTACTTGCAAACCCAAGGATAGAGCGAACACACGTCTACGTACTGAATCGTTTCGCCTTCCTTGCATTTCGTGTACGATTTTGTATTACCCGTTCGGCCACCAAAAAATGCATCTCGAGGGTTAAGGGGTACAGTGTGCATCATGGGGTGAGAATCAAGGTAAGCCATTTCAACGTTTCGGTGTTTAAGTTTGCGAAAGTCGCATTCCCACATTTCCACGACTTCATGTCGAGCGAGTTTAGCGATTTTGGCTCTTGTTCTCGCTAATCGCGCATTGTGCGTGTCGGACGGATCGTCTTTAAGAGGTTCATTGCGGCTGTGCGGAAAACATTTAGGGCAACCGTGCCAGTAGCAGCCGTGGAATTCGAAAACTTTTCCGTCGCACACTCCGTCCACTTTCACCCCATCGACGACAACTTCACGACCTCTACCAGCGTGATCCATACGAATCCCTCTCTGATCTTCCTCCCAAGTCAACCATTGTAAAGCGATTTTAGACTGGAGGTCGACAGATCGGTATCCAATTTTAGGAACAATTCCTATCGTGTTTGGTTTTAGGAAATTACGCCTGAACGCGAGGTTGCATGCACTTGCTATTGTCACGGCTTCTAGAAAAGGGTCAACGTTACACTCTTTGAGAAATGAGGCTCTGAATTTAATACACGCTTGAGCCAAAATGTCTACGTCCGAAAGGCAGTACTCAAAGATTTCCTTTTGAAAGTCAAACTCGTACTCGTTACGAATCTGTTCTTCATGCCATTTCATAAAGTCTTTGTATCATTGGTCAAACATAGAGTCGGGACAATAAAACTCTTTAGAGGGGATAGGACCTACATAATTTTCATTGACCAATGTGTTGAACAGACGTGGAAAGTAGCCTTTATTTTTTTCAGGAGGTAGATCGAAAGCTTTAGGAAGTTTAGATAGAGCCATGGGCATGTAGTTCAAAGAATCGATAAATTTAACATTATCGATCTCCATGAGGATTACCTTTGTACCGCGTGTGATCAGTTCGGGGGTGAATTGAGTTTGTTCGAGCACGTATTTAAGGAGAAATTGAAAATCGAACGATTGTCCGTTATGTGCCAGGATACACACTTTTTTGTATGCTTTTCGCACTTCCATAACGTACGACATAAAGTCGTTGACGGGGTCATCTCTGAAAACTCGAATACGATCGAGACAATTTTGACACGAATCGCCGTTTATACATTTCCAGCAGAACTGTTGGGATATGCACAAATTTACTCGATGAACGTTGGCTGAGTCAAGTACCTCGTCTTGACGTGTCTCTAGATCAAAGAAAATGAAAAGAAACCCCTCGGACATAGGTTTCCTATAATCGACTTTCATGTAACACCTGTGATTCGGTTCCATGAATTCATTGCACACTTTACAATAAGTTTCACCGCACACATGTTTTGAATGTCGCTGTTGCTGAATTATCATTTTCTCGCAACTGGGGCACTTTTTGACCGATTTACATATATTTTTTAAATGTGCTGTGAAACAGTCTCTGTTCATAAACTTTCTGTTACAATCTCCGCAATAGATCCCATCGTTTTCCAACAAACACGGCGGGGAACGTTTGCAAGAGTAACAGGTGGAGGAACATCTGTGCTTGTAACGATGATCGAAAGGAATGTGACACGCTTCACAGTAAAATTTGCAAGCAAAAGCGGCGGTCAAACTAGTAATTACGTTGAAATGACCTTTGTGAAAAATTAAATTTAGTCTGTAGCGAGGATTTTGCACCTCGCCTTCGAAATAAATATCACGGCCTTTATTCCCGTAACTGTACACCGTAATTTTGTGTAGAGGTAAATGATTTTGAAACTGATGCAACTCTCGTACCCCTGCACCTTCGTCTGTGAATTGAACTCTTGCATCGAGCATAAGTTGTCGGGCTCTAAGAGTCTGTCTGTTACATCTATTCAATCGTATAGCCGCATAGTCCTTGTCTTTTTCCGCATGAGCTATAGCAACTACGAGTGAGCACGGTAAACACAAAGAGTCTGTATTTTTTATTACTACAATACCTCTTCTCGCACTACATTCTTCATCGAAATTATTATACAATCCGGGTCTAACTAAAGGCCCTCGACCCATCGGTACTTTTAATTTTGTACATTCTACTTTAAATGTATCGCAAGAAGTACAAGCCGCGGAGTTACTCTGTATAATACCCCCGAAAATGTTCCACAGGATATCTGCAGACACTTCTGAAGCCCGTCTGAATGCTAAAAATCCCGGTTCCTTATTTTTAAAATTGAGGCTCCGCAAAGTAAACCCTAAATAGTCTTCGTCAGTCGTATCCTTTGTCATAATCTCTACAAGTTCGTTCAAACCCTGTCTAATCCAATGCATTTCTTCAACACCTTCGGGTGGTGAATTAAATTTGAAAACAACTTTGGTACCGTAGAGTCGGAACTTTACAACATAAGTTTCCAAACTAGATAAAATGTAAGCGGCTGACATTTTACTAACTATATCTATTACAAGAAAAAGAGAACAAATATAGATTAAAGAGAGATATGTTACCTCGTGTGCAGTACTGCGCAGAATGAATAACGTTTTTAACAATTAAGACACTACATAGTAAATCGAGCGCAAGTCAAGGCCGATGCAGGGAACGCAAGTCAAATATGTTGAAAGAGACAGACACTTCTAACCGGTTGTTCTACGCGACTTTCGCACAAGTTGTAAGAGGGTCTTTGCCAGCGAAGTTGAATCACTGTCAGGCAGTATTGAACGTTTAAACTAGACTCGCTTATTGCATGGAATTTACATGCATATGAATAGGGATTGCAATCACATTGTGAGCGAATGTTTCGCACTCGGCTGCGTCGGAGTCCGTTTTCCAGTGCGGCACGTAACCTCGACATTAGTATAAAAGCAGGATACATCTACCTTTCATTATCAGTCGTTTATTATCGGTTGTCAGTGTGTTTCAGTGTTAATTTTCTTAGTGAGTATGGCTGCTGCACTAATACTATTGATTTTTTTAATACGATCGAGCCGAAAAATTTAGATTTTTTTCAATTACAAAAACTAAAAATTGGAAAAGCGTATTTAATTACAGACGCCGTACGTATGGGGACCAAGCATGGTCAAAGCATTCTATTAGATCTAGATCAGGACGAAAATTTGAAAAAAGTATTTTTACCGCAGTGGTACGAGATTTTGACAGATTCTCAAGTATTAGAATTAATACATAAAAAATTAATTGTCACCGAGCATGTAGGGAAAACCGTTAAACTGGAACTACAGCCGTAAATCCGGTTATCGAGGAGAACCGTATATGTTTATTCTTATATATATATATATATATATTTTATTACAATTCAAGTAAGTATAATTTTTCAGTAAACGCTATGAATGTATCTCATTCACCAAAAACATTGTTAGACCTATGTGCTATATCAGTATGTGAACAACTGTTAATGGCTGATATTAATATAGATGATCTTCAATTACCTGTGTCTATTAAAAAACATTTAAGAAGAAATTTTAGAAACTATTCAGCAAAAGTGAGTTGCAATACTGTAGGATTTGATTATGATTGTATTGATTTTGAACATCTATTTTTCATTATCAGTTGTTTAGTTTCGGTACTGGTTTTAGTGTCAATAATCTTTTTTCAGTGTACGTTATGAATTCAGAAACATTATTTGAGCTATGTGCTCGATCAGTATGTGAACAAGTACTAATTACTAATAGTAATATAGAAGAACTTCATTTACCTGTTTCTATTCAAAAACATTTGAAAGCAAATTTTAAAAACTATTTGATGAAAGTGAAGTGTAATACTGAAGGATTTGATTATTTAAATATTGATTTTGAAAACGTTACTTATTCAGATTTTTTTATGCTAATGAATCACCCGTTTGAAGTGCCTGCATTCGCATATGAGTACAACGATGTATTTACTCGACGCTTAACTTACAATGGTGTTGATTTGTGTAGGTACTGTTTTAGCTTATTTGTTGTGAATGATTCTGATTTCGATAGAAATAAACTAGAAATATCTACTCGTAGGGAAGTTGTAGATGGTGACATGTTACTATACACTATTTGGGATCCCGATTATTGGTGCGGTAAATGTGTAGTATCCCCTTTATTTTCAATACAGGAATTTGCCGAGTTCTTACGCTATCGTCCAACAGACACAATTACTAATTTTATTGGAAATAGTTACGATTTCTATTGTGATCGTGACTTGTGTATAAATTATTTAAAGACAAAAATTAGACAATAATTTTATTCTATCTCTCCAAATTACAGTAAAAAATGAGTAACGATTCTGAGACACCGGACTTTGAACAAAACGCACAAGATATTTCCCTTGTGGAATTCCCTCTATCCAGGCCTTCTTCAGCCGTATCTCCTTCTACGTCTTCTTCATCTGTTGAGACCTTTGCGAATCAAAACCTTCCTTCAGCATCACCTTCTACACCTTTTGAGACCGCTGCGAATCAAAACCTTCCTTCAGCATCACCTTCTTCACCTTTTGAGACCGTTGCGAATCAAAACCTTCCTTCAGCATCACGTTCTTCATGTGTTGAGACCACTGAGAGTTCTTCATGCGCATCTAGATCCGCTCAAAACTAATATATGTGTCGATTGATGCATTACCTACAATGCTACGGACATGCAAACTATGTAAGCATCTAAAACATTTTTTCTCTACCTTAAAGTTTAATTTATAATATTAGTAACAACCGTATTTACTTTTTTCAGCTCAGAAATGATTATTCACCTCTGGCTCATCACCGTGGTAACGCTCAACCTTGTCAACATGGGATGCCGAACCGAGCTACAACGCTAGAGGTTTTGGAAAATGCATCGGCCTCTCTCAGCACGATTGTACAAGATTTAAAGGTAGCAGCGTCGTTTTCATACTACGAAACATGTGGCACGTTTGCGCTCCATGTTTTTAGAATGATGAGACAAGATTTGATAGACCTGACGGAAGACGGTATCTTCTGCTTACAACTATATGGCCGTCCGCCTTCCACCACCACCGGTGTAAGTATTTTCTTAATAAATACTATTTTTGTTGTTTAAGAGTATATAAATACTAATGTTGTGTGTTTTTTTACAGCAACCAGAGTTGAATAATCCTCAACAGACACAGAGACCTTGCACTGTCTGCTTGATTAACGCAGTGAATATGGCTTTACTTCCCTGTGGACACGTGTTCTGCACGCAATGCGTTATCCAATTTAACAACAGATGCCCAATATGTAGAAGATGGATAGTGGACTACATCAGATTATATTTTTAAAACATATAATTCAATTGTAATAAAATATAAGAATAAACATATATATATTTGAATTGTAATAAAATATAAGAATAAACATATATATCTTAACAGTTTTTTATTTTAATACCCTGATTAAGACAAACTATCAAATATATAGGATATCATAGTCCAGATGGTACAACGACTATTATGGCTTTGTGTTCTGTTGTTATTTTTTCAATTATAGTAAGTAAAACGACTATAAATACATAGTCAGAACACTACGAACATTCATTACGCATACAGAGCTCAAAGAATAAACAATGGAATCTATCAAACCTAAAGTAATTCGTTATTGCTGCGATCTCAAATGTTTTGTTTTGCCAAGAACTGCTGTCGACGGTATTGCGTGTAGAGTGTGTAATTATTTTAGCACTTGTCATTGCAAATGTAAGACCTCACAAAAACTATTCTGGAAAATCACGTTATACAGAACTCATTTCGAAGGATATACCTGCTGCGAAGACATATGCCATCGGTTTACCAAGGCTCAGTTGTTTAATTGACCGAAATGTTCACCTTGTTATTGTTCTACAAATAAACTGTGTACTTGTGTGTTGGAAAAATGTAAAAATAGAAACTCGTGGTCAGAGAAAACCAAGTGGTAAAGTGTAAAAGATTTGTATTTTCTGTTTGAATAAATAGAATGTGTTGAAACAAAAGACGTGATTGTTGATTATAATACTCTACCTAAGCTAACCATCCAAATTATTACTTTATACCAAACATTTTTAAATCGTATAACTATATTTTTCCTGAGTATGAGATATCTGCGACTTTCAACATATTTGACTTGCGTTCCCTGCATAGTTCAGATGGCCAGTGTACATAGTCCAGATGGTGCAACGTGCATTACATCATCTTGGTAGGTTGCCATGTTGCATTTCGTTTCCTGTTAGACGGCTATATAAAGCAAGCGCGATTTCTACTCCGCAGTTCAGACTCGTCCTTCTCTCTGGAACTTTACGCTATGGATATAATCGAGGACTTTGTTGGAGACGAGCTGCCTCGTCTATTTGCCGTAAGTAGATTTTAAGATTTTTACTAGTATATAGAAATCAGTGCGTGTGTATGGTTTTATCGAAAAAATTTCTTCTTAAAGGAACTCAAATACGGAGTCGATGAGGAGGAGGAGGTGGACTCCGACAACCTCTTCTATTATGATTATTCCTCGGGTTAGGACGAAGATGATGAAGTCTTGGAATGGGTACTCCAAGAGTACATGGAGAGAAGAGGAATTTTTGATTTTTAAAATGTTATATTAAAATTTTGTTTTTTAAATGAATTGTTTTTATTTTGACTAAATCCTATAAATAATTTTTTGAGGTCAAGGTTAGGTGGGAATACGTTTACTGTGAAACACAGACAATGTAGAGTTATGACAAATTAAGTGTATAAGTTAATTATTCGAGGGCAATGTAGAGTTATGACAAATTAAGTGTATAAATTAATTATTCGAGATATCGCATTCTGGTATAAGTTTTTCGTTGTATTTTTGACATCTATCACTAGGTTAAGAGAGAATAATTTAATTTAATTTAATTTAGAAAATAAAAAAATAAAGAAGGCGGAAACAAAATGGCGGAGAAAAGATGGCGGAAACAAAATGGCGGAAAAAGATGGCGGGTGGAAACAGTGGCCGGCGTCGGCGCCTCAAGGTCACCCTCAACGCCCATGTTACTCTCCTCAAAGTCAACACCTCACAAACGTTAATTATCCTCAAGGTCAACATCTCACACACGTTACACTGCTCAAAGGTCAAGGTCAAGGTCAAGGTTGATCTCAATCTGGGCCTACTCTACTCAGGACGAAATAGTTTTATACAGTCATCTTCAATATACCTTATATTTCACCGAATATAGAAGATATTATTTGGTAATTCGAACGAAATCGTTCGTCGTTATAATTTGATGATAAAACTGGAAAACTATAAATTTGTATTAGATGTTTGTTTACAAAAAAAAAAAAACAATCAAAAACATGATTTTCAGTCGAGTTACTTGAAATACAAAATCATCGGGGTTAGTTTTGTTATCTACTGATTTTTCATAGGATCTTTCTGCCAATTTTAATGCTGTGTACAAACGGCGTAAGTGTAGGACAAGCTATATTCTTGCCCTGCTTGAGCACCTTCCAATCCATGTCATATTACAGGTTTACTCCACTCTCTGAATTCGATTCATTTACTCGAGTGGTATTCCACATCAATAAACTATAATAATATGAAACATAGATAAAATAATAAACTCTACAAAGCAACAGTAGATTGCACAACATCCAACAACTTGTTCTATACAAAATAAGAAAAATCATAAAACTTTAATAACTTCATAATTTGTTTCTAAAATGCCTTGGAGATCAAACAATAATAATTTATTTAAATCTTTAAAATGTCTGTAGTTACATAAAATGTATTTTATATAAAATAGTATATAGATTGCTACCTGTTTATATCAGCTTTACTCAATTTAAAATTTATGAATTGCCGCTACCTGTAATGTTAATGTAAACAATATTAACTATATTTGTCAGTTTTTATAAAAATATATATATTCAATACATTTATTTCAATTCTACAAAGGTTTATGATAACTGTCTTATTTGTAATATACACTAAAATTCAAAACTTGTGTCAAATTATAAATTTACTAAGATAGATTATGTTTTATATGAATGGTTGGTAGAAATGTTGCGGGTGTTTTTGGAGCAAATTATAAGATTCATAATGTTTTTAGTGTTTTGTAGTTTTAAATAAAGCATTAAAATTAAGTAATTTATGAAATGAAAATACGTCATGGGTTTTATCTATTCTTATCCTTAGATAAATAATATATTCTTTAATTAAAGAATATAATTAGTTACAAAGACAACTCAAAAAAATATATATATTATATATGGTGTAAAATTGAAATGCATTATTTACAAAAAGATTGATTTTAATAAAATTTATACAAATTATGTCAAATGATAATCAAATATAAATAAGATTAAATCCTAATTAAATTGTATTTGCCAAACATTTGATTAAGAATTGAAATACAAAAGCTCATTACCTATATCCATTAATAAAATGCAAAGGAAAACAAAATTATGTAATACAACAAACAGAATATTAGTTATTAAAATAAGCTTGCAAAAAATGTATATTATATTGCACTTACTTATATATTGAATTACAATTATTTAGAAAAATGTGAAACAATATAAACAGTGGAATAGTATTTATACAATAGCAATCCAAACGAACAAAATTTTTAAGCAACAAAATTGTAAAATGTTCCAGTCAGCTGTTTTATAAACTTCAACTAAAAATGATCCGTAAAAATCTGTTTGTTTTTCTGTTTCCAGAAAATGTGTACTGGATATGTTTTGCTTGTTTTTTGCCCAAAACTAGAAGCTAAACTGTTATTACAAACTCTCCTTGTATAAAGTTTAACAAACAATTCAGTACAATAGCAACCATTTCAAAACAATAGACAGTTTGTACTTATAAAAGGACATATCTGGTTTTACAACACAATAGTCCTCTCTGAAAACATCTGCAACAGTTTTCATGTTTTTTTAGCGGCACTATCACTAATTATCGTTTTTTGAGCGTGTATGCTTTAAAATCTCGTTTATTTTATATGCCAGTGCAATTTTGAGTATTGCTCCCCTTGGTTAAAATCGTTGCTACATTTCACATTAGTGTGAAAATAAAATATAAAATTTTGCATTAGATCAGTAAGTACGAATTCCTCCCTCTATTAAAAATAAATGTATTTTTAAAATACAATAAATTATAACTACAGTTTGAAATATGTGTTATAAATAACAAATTTGTGATAGTTAATAATTATTATATCTTAAAAACAATACAATATGATAGAACGATATTTTGTTACTATTTTGTGTATATGCATTTGTAAATAAATTACAATTTTGTTTGGTAAGGATACATTTTCTAACATGAACTGGTTTACTCATATTGGTAAACATCCAAAAGCTTTTCAAGTAATTTGAACTGAACAGTTTGCAATATATTATAACTGCAAATTGGTTTTTGAGATAACAATATACTTAATGTATCATCTCAGTGAAACAATACTGAATGTAGTTATATTAAGAAACACATAGAATATTTAAATTCAATAGTTTTAATGATTTTAATATTGACGTATTTATTTCATTACTACCTTCAAGGGGGTTGAAGTGTTTTTTTTTATCAAACAATAGCTTGTTCTGTGATTAAATAAAACTCATCTTGAATTAATTTAACCCTGTATCCGGAAAAAAGTACCTGGGGTACTTTCATCATGCAAAGTTTGTGCATCTAAAGTTACATTTAAATTAAATAAGTCATATTATATATAATTTTATGTACTTGTTTGCTCATGGAAAAACGAATTTTAGTTTTTAGGCAAAATATATATAGTTTTTAGACAACTCACAAATTTACACTTGAAGTGATATTTTATAATATAGTTTTTTAAACAATAATTTAGAATTTTTACATTTTGACATGTTTATAAATTGTTAATACGTAATTTTAATTTTAGAAAATTTTCCAAAATTAACCATTTTTTCTTTAAAAAATTTATTTATGGATATTAAATTTTGTTTTATTGTTTCTTGTAGAGAACCTTTGTTTTCCAAAGAACCAACTCTTTCCGTTTCTATTTGAAAAAATTGTTTTTTTATTATTTGTAACGGAATTGTTTTTGTAGCAAATGTAAAAAAAGCATGTACATAGAAATATGCTCTGTACTTTTTTTTTTAACACGAAAATATATACTATATACTCTACTCAATTAGATTAGATTATATAGGTGTTTAATTACAATGTGTTCCAATAGTAAAAATGTGTCTGCCATGGTAGAAAAATCCAACTGCCAACTGATGTAGGGATAAGAAAAATTAATAATTACAATAAGCACAAAATGTTAAAGTCTTAATAGTGCATTCATTTATTTTTGAAAAAAGAGCACATAATATATAAACATTTTAAATCTTTTAACAATATTATACAATTGTTTTTTTATAAAACGGAATTCAAGTTAATTCAACAAAATATTAAAACCTGCAAATATGTAAATTTTACTTGTAGTTTTCTATTAAACCGAGTATTTTTTGTATTTTTGATAAGTATGTAGACATTTTTAAATATTTCAGGAACAAAGTACAAAGTCATAATGTTATAGAACCTTTAGATGTAAGTTTTTGGTGTAAGCCAAACTAATTAAAACTTTTCTTTTAATGAAACGCCCCAGCTATAAAACAATTCTTAGGCTAAATGGCTTTGATCTTTAGGCATGATTATTGGGGACAGTTAAAAATGATTTATATGGACGTGAAATTCGGTAAAGTTTCAAAACAGTAGAAAGTTTGTTCAACAACACGTTCTCATCGAAATTATAATTTAAAGAGTTTGGTAGATATATTTACTCTTATTTGCGAAATGTATTTTTAGGAGTTATCGTTTGACATAGTACTTTTTGTATTGGTTTATGTAAAGAAATATTAAATAAAAACTTGGATTTCTTATAAATTTATGGCTGACATAAACAAATTCACTAATTAAATTTAATGACATTATATTAAACAGTTATTCCTTTGAAAAATTATCCTCTCTCCTATGTTCAGATTTTTGAAATTTGTTTTATATTTAATTAGGTACAAATAAAGAAAATAATTTAGGTAATTTATTAATCAAATATACTATGTTGGTGACTTAATCCATATAGCTAATAAAATTGTATTGCTTAAGAGAATATGAGAAAATCAGAATACGTATTGGTTAATTGTTATTGTTACTCCTCAAGTAGTGTGGATACTGTTCTCGGCCTATATTAATTAGAGCACCCACTTCTTGAGACCAAGATGTTCTTTAGTGTCTAGAAAAAATATTACGTAAAAGCATATCTTCATGGCAGTCAAGTTCTCTAAAATTGTTCCTGTCTGCTAAACGGTGTAACATTTAATTTTATCTACTTAGAAATCCGACATCCAATTAATAATTCCTAACCTAACAAAACCTACTTTTCTTTTTCCATCGTATTATATTATTAGATTTCAAATTCGTATTTTTTCTTCGAAGTGGTCTCCTAGGTGCATCATCTACTTCTTGCGTTTAAAAATTGTGAAAAGAACGTCATTTATCTCCACTCCATAACATCTCCAATTTTTTTTTAACTATTTACGTTCGAAACGTGTGTGGGTTGGCGTGAGTTAGGCTTTTTCTCCAAATTTTCGGCCCAACCATTTCTTTAGATGGGCTATCATTTTGTGAGATCATTTTCCCTTTTTACTATGGCAGGTACGACAAACCTGATAAAATTCTAATGATAGTCAGTAATATTAATTCTAGATTAACAATAAACGTGAAATAGCTATATGACTCGCACACAAAAGATATGCTGGAGTCAAAGACTGAGTGGTAGGAGATAGATTGAGTCTAAGTATTTAACTTAAGCCGAAAGTATTCTCTGCTCAACCTCACACTAGTTGCCTGAACACAAGTTTAGTTGTAAATTCGGAACAGCAGAAAAGTTGGATGTCTTGATAAACGTGTTAAAATAATTCGATAGTTTTCCCTCCTTATTCTGAAGAACCTTCTCCACCACCAACCTCCCAGACAACGTCACTAGGATCTCAAGATAGCCGAAGGACAAGTCCAATAAGAAGAGGTCCTAACACTGAATGAGCCGCACACTAAACAACTGGACTGGCAGCGCTCACGTCGTCATGCTATAATTTCTACATAATTATCACCACAGGGTATACCTGAAGTAAAATGAAAGATAATAATTAAGTAAGAATTATCGCAAATATTTGTAACTATCAGGAAGAGAATCTAACCACTTTTCGAAATTTGTTACTTTTACTAAAATAGGAGGCCAAATAAATAAATTTTATGCCGTTACTACTTAATTAAATAAAGTTTGATGCATTCATTTTAGGTGTTGTGTTGTTGTAACACATTTTAAAGTACACTTCTGGTTAAGGCAAATTTTGCAGTTTTACGTGCACGTCTCTTTAAAAACACAAATTCCTTTTGTGTTAATTACTTGACTTCTCTTTGCAAACATCTAGTTATTGTCCTGGTTTGAAAGTTCAGAATATTATAGAAATAAATAATATGCTTTTTCTTTAATACTGTTGAACATATAAATTCATAGACGTACACATATCATAAAGGCTGATTTAGTTTTTCTGTCTCCAAGTCTCTAGTTCCAAGAATGAAGAACGACTTGCCTAAATACATTTCAAAATTAAAACAAATATGCATTGGCCCAAACTAAAGAAAACAATTCCGCTTTCGTAAAGTTAAATAAGTGCGCGTTGCGATTTGATTGGTCAATGTATTCGTGTGCCAATAAAATAGTGTGTGTACGTTAAATTTATCAACTTAGCATTTCATTTAAATATTGTTTTTACTGTGCACATAGAAACCAGCTGACAACCTAGGTCTTTATATTGTCTCTAATGGCAAAATATTTACAATTCAAATACTGACAGTCATTCAAACCAAATTTAAAACATGCTACTGTCAAAAGCAATTTAAATCATATTACTTGTATTGTTGTCATTATTAATTCTTCTTTAGCTGACCACTTCGGTGTGTTAGATTTTAATGGTTTTGGTTATTTTACGATTTAAGTTAATACTATGCCCAAATCATACCCCTAAAATTATACCATTTAATATTGCTAAAAATTGATTTAAGTAAATGACATCACGAACGGTCTGCTGCTATATCCTTAAGGTGTCTTCTTACATTGCAAGTGTAAATTTTAATTCTTGTTTTAATGAGGTAACCAACTTAATTTTAACACCAAGCTATTGGTGTATAAATAAGGAAATTTAATTATTAATTGATGCATATGACAAGGAAAACGATTGCATTTTGATTACGGTGTAAGGCGTAAAATTGGTTTATGTACTCCTTTGCAATAAACTTTAATAACAATTTGAATCTTATGTGGATGGAAAATTTAATATTAAACATTGTTTTCTTACATGGTTAATTTATGCAAACCAATCATATTTTAATTTCCAGTAAACTAAGTTAGTTTGATGTTTATTCAATATTTTCAAGTATGTCAAAATATTTATTTATTTATGGTTAATGTTGTTAGGCTTTAATCATTTTGAATTTTATGGCATTATTTTTTGTATACAGAAAATATTACATTAGTAAAAATTAGGAATTTAAAGACATTAAGAACATTAATCAAGACATTATTATTATTATTAGAACATTCAAATAATTCAATCTAAACATTCTATTTTATTATATCACTTTATAACAATCACATAATTTCTTAACACTCACAATCACAAACAGGACAATATATAGAAATATAATCACCACATATTTCACACTATAATGTACAATGTAAACGTAATAAATGTTATAAGTTTTATAATACAAATCAGTCGTTTCCATTGTAAATGCTATTCCTAAACGACTAAAACTTAGCTAAAAATCAAAATATTACAGACTAAAAATATCGTATTTTAAAATTCTTGAATGAATAATTGACTAAGTTTTTAAAAACAAAATTTTCATTGCATTTCAGAAAACAAATTTGAATAATGTGAAGATAAAAGTACACAGTAAATTTAGCTAAACTAAAAGGAAAGTCAACAAACGTCGCTCGTTAAGGGTATTTATTCAATATAGGGATATTTTATTTTAAATACTACTTCATTATAATATGTTATATTGCTAAGTGATTTTTGTTTTATAAAAGACTTATTAATAATTTATAAAAATTAATTGTGTCCACTGTCGTATTATGATTTTGTTCAAACTTGGTGAATTGTAATGTCATTTTAAACTTAGCACTTAGAAGCTCGTAACATTTACAAATAAGTGTTGTTAATGTAGACTTGTTTAAGACAGACAATCACTTATAGTTTAAAATACCTATTGGATCTTATAACAATGAAACCAGAAAGTATAAAACTAACTACCTTTTACGAATATAAATTAGATTTCTAAATATTGATAATCTTTATTTAAAATAATAGTTCATATGTCAACCCAAAAAATCTAGCAATATAATACGATATGTTTTGATTTCTTGTTTGATCATACTTTAAAGAAAATACTCTAAGATTTCATTAAAGTATATTTCATAAAGTTCAGATAACTACATGAAATATTTTATAACATAAAATCAAAATTAGAATTGTTTATTTGTATCTATACTAATATTATAAAGAGGTCAAATTTGTTTGTTTGTATGCAGGGGGTAATCTCTGAAACAACTAATGAACCATTGAAAAAATAGTTTTACTAATAAAAAGCTACACTGTCAATGAGTGGCTAGGGTTATTCCTTTTGATAAACATTTTTTTTTATTTCAATATTTGTAAATTTAGTCGGATAAAATCTTAGGTTAGGCCTAGACTGATAAACTAATACATGTATTTACATTTATTAGCATAGCAACCAATTGAATAAAATAATAGATAAAACAGTTGTTTCCTCCAATATTTCCATTAACAGCTGATTTCAAACTTTGAAGCAATTATTTGTATTTCTAACTTTTAGGTTAGGTTTTTATTAAAGTGTAGACCTGAGCTTTGATGGTTCTTTTAACCTTTATTATAACGGCATTTATAAAAAACACAAAATAATTAGATTTGAACATAATATAATTTACCGCCTTAGCTTTGGGGTTAATATTAATCCTACGCTATTATTATTATAAAGAAAGGATAACATGCTTATGTGTATAGAAGGTTCCAACGTGGTTGGCGTGTGAAGCACGCTGGGGTTTACAACTAGAAAAACCCCCAATTAACGTACGTGTGAGCCTGCAGTAAGTATGTATATGATAATGAATGTAAAACGATATTGGAAAAAGATCATACCATTGAAAACTCTGCAGCTTAAAATAAACCTTTTACTTCCTTTGACAGAAGAAATTGTATTGCTCGCTTCAATTGATATTGAAAGCTTTTACATGATCGCATATTTGAGTAAAATATTTATGTGTGTTGAAAATTGCTAAACCAAGATAATTTTATAAAGGCAAGTAGTAACCACTATATTATTGTAGAAATATATAAACTCATACATTCTCTTATATACCAGGATATACAGATAGATTAGTGTATTGCACAAAACACGGAGGATTGCCAATCATAAAATTTTAAAGTACAAAATTTTGTTTACACTAAAATTATTAAAACTACTCCTATTCTATATTTTTTTAGTTTCAAAGTGAACACATACAATGAATATTCACTTAAATTATAATAAGCTTTCCTTATAATTTCTGCTTTTATTTCATTTTTAAATTGTACTTCATTTAAATATTTATAATGATTGGTCAATATATTGTATAACTTTTGACCCATACGGTATATAGTGGAGTACCCTCAAGCAATTTGAAACGAAGAGATGGAAATCTGTTATTTTCCTTGTATCTGGTGCTATAATCATGTTTAAAACAATTCCTATCCAATATTTTTCTATTTGTGTGGACCCAGCCTTTCTGATTTATGTGGATACGCACCGCGTTCCAAAAACAAACTAATTTCGTTTGTGTTAAGGTGTAGGATGAACTCCAAAACTATAAAAAAAATACTGTTACTTATTTTTTAAATTATATGTCTAAACTTAAGATTTTGTATTAGAACCTACTGTTTGACTACCTAATTTAATTGGGCTAAAATAAAAATTACACATTCAGATTATTTCAATATATATTATATGACTGTATTGGATACCAGTTTTTTACTAACCACAACATTCCATTAGATACATTTTCAATGTGTCAAGATTAAACTAGAAAATTGATCATAAAAAGATTTATAAAAAAACAACATCAAAATAAAAGCCTAAATGTTAAGAGTGTAATATATTAGTTTTGACATTCAGTAGGAAGGGTCAATACTTTTAAGAGAACAACCAACCTGAACACTATTGATAAAACTTCCTGTCATAGTATTTATCTTTACATAAATATGACATTTTATTTACATTAAATTAAATATATACAACTTTAAAAAAAGCATTAAAGTTTGATTGTGTTTTGTAAAAAGTTATGAAACTTATATAATTGTTCAACAATTCCATTAATTAACTTTCAAATCTCTTGTTTTATATGTAATTTTGCTGTAAGAAGATTCGAATTCATTTGATATTAAACTTGTAAAGGAAAATATTTCCTGTTTTCTGATTTCATTTTAATATACAAATCAATGTTCACTCTAGCAAACATACAAATATTCAAAGAAAATATCAACAATCCGTTTCTGTTTGTACGTACTTTTAAAGTCAAAATACTTCTACGTAAAATAAATAACTAGTGCCATGTGGTCTGTAAAGCTATACAGTATACAGTATGACTACAATTTGCAAGTTGCTACGTAATGTTTATTCAGCTGCCAATAATTGAAGTTTGGACTGTTAAAAAATATTTAAGATGATGCAGTGGATGTTAACTGTGATAATAGTCTATAGTGCCGAATTTTGAGGCTACATCAACTTTGTCAACATATTTGCATAAATTTATGAAATTACGTTGATATCTAATGTATTACTTTTAAACTATTTCTTGCTTTAACATTTGTTATTTGTCAAAATTATCAGTATTATTGTTTGGAAATTCCAAATCAGATAAATTTGTTGAAACACTTATATTTTTAACGGATTTAATGATGAAATATTTTCGTTTATAAGCATTTCAAAAATTGTATTATTGGGGGCTTAAGTCATGTATAGTTTACATCATTTATGGTCGCCTTAGAGCCACCAATGCTGAACGCAAAGAACTACAAATGTTTTTCTGGTTGAAAAACAGTAGATAGTAAGTAAATATTAATTGACCGAGCGAAGCGAGGTCTCCGTTTTAGCTCGACCGTTCGGCATTTCGTCTGTGTATCTGTCTGTCTCAAGATTACGGCTAAACGCCTTGACCGATTTTGATGATTTTTTGCACGAATGTTCCTTATTTCTAGGCCAAGCGATGTCTATATACGGATTTTCCATTTTTCATTTTTAACCCCTTAAATAAAATAAAAATGGCGGATGAACCGTTTCTCTCAGTGTAAGCTTTTTTCCAAAGCCAGTTTTGTGGGTTAAACGTAAGTAAGAATACCAATAAAATTGTATTCTTGATTTTTTTCCGTATCTCTAACAGTAAGCTCACAAAATGGCCATAAACTTCAAATTTGTTAAAAAATTTCCAAGTTTTTGTACTTTAACCGTGTTTTTATACGTTTATTCCAAACCAATTCAAAAGTGTACCATAGCTTTTTTGTATATAAAGGTTCAAAGAATTCATATATGCGAGTAAAAAAATTATTTAAGTAAAATTAACAAAGTTATTAGCTCAAGAAACAAGAATGTTCAGTAACGAAAGGCAAAAGTTCAACTTTAGGCCTACATAAAAAGTAGTACAAATTTTTTTCATAAGTGTAAAAAAGTTTCGCAATTTAGTTCTAAATAGAACTATATAAAAATACTTATTAATTTCAAATTTCTTATTTTGAAAACATCAGTTTTTATGTTTCTACTAAAAGTTTGCTAACAAAACTTGTCCTATTTTTAATAGTAATTTAGGAATATATCCTTTGCCCAAAAATGACATATTATTATAAGAAAGTGTAGAGAATAAATCAAAGAATTAAACTGTATACTTGTAAATTATTACTTGAAAGTATTTGTCTTAGATTTTCTTGAATTACAAAATACTATGAAACAAATGAAACCTCGCGATGATAAAGGACATACAAAAAATTACCGTTGGACAGCGTGGGAAGTGTGTGTAAATGGGTTGAGATCACTATCACGACGCTTTAGCATCGTTTCTTTTCATTATTTCTAATATTGGAATATGATATGGAACTGTTACATTGTTAAGTTTTAGTTATTT
The DNA here is from genome assembly GCA_018207615.1 of Philaenus spumarius. Taxonomy (NCBI): domain Eukaryota; kingdom Metazoa; phylum Arthropoda; class Insecta; order Hemiptera; family Aphrophoridae; genus Philaenus; species Philaenus spumarius. The sequence continues at coordinate 225,578 of JAGFPH010001792.1, read as the reverse complement.
AAGTGTGTAAATGTTTAATTCTATGTTTTCCCACAATAACGCGATATTCTTAGCAACCTTACGCACTATTAACCTAAATAAAAAACAATGCACCTTAAAAGAAAATCTTTAGCATTTAAAGCTTAAGAAAAAACAAGAACTAGAAACCACGGAATCGCGGGAATTGCAAAATAATGTTTCACTAGCTAAACCTTCTGTTTACTTCCTTACTGGCACACTATTTTTAACCTAAGCTCAAAACCACATTTGTTATTTCATCGAGCGAGGTCTACTGTTCACAGAACTGCTAGTTATAGAAATAAATGTTTGTAACTTTCATTACGTAAGAAATACGTAAACCTTCAGAGCATTAACCCAAAGCAAGTTTAGACTTCGAGATTGGCTTACTTAGAGATAAAACGGTGTGTGGGTACATTTAGCTGGCCCTGCGTTTCAAAAAAACAAATACCTTATGTATAAGCAAGAGTTTCCTAAAGCAAAGAGTTTCAAACAACAAAACACACTTTCCAATGGAAGACTTTTTAAATAATCTAACGGAAAACCAAACTTTTGACAACTGACTATAACGCACAATAAAAGTTTACCTGTAGGAAAATGAAAGGAGAATTTTTCAAAATATTTTTTGGTTATAAGTTGGAAACCAACTTAATTTTTTACACTTTTTAGAATCTAATAAGACTTAACAAAATTAGGATAGAATTAGTGAAATGCTACTTAACACACAAATACGTATATAAACCTATGTGAATGTAACTCTGGAAAAAAGCTTTTATTTAGACATTATCACAAAAATAATAATACATAGTATATAATTATAGCGTTATAGCTAGTTTCGTAAAACAATTATTTATTACCAATGCATATAATAAATTAATACAAATTAATATCTGAATTTTGTAAAATGATACACATACTCAAGACGGTAACAAAATGTATTGCAATTATAACAATTATTTCTATGAACGAATTATATTTAAAATAAAAACATATGTTCTTTTATCGTTCTATAAGATTTTCTTTTCTTAAATATTAATCACGAATGAGTGCAATTAAGGGAGAGAGAGAGAGAATATAATATGAGTTTGCATTTTGTAAAAAACATAAATGAAACTATTTGCATACAACTTTGTATTATTGATGACCGATACAGCACATTGTATTTTCACATTGTATTATTCTATTTCAAGAACCACATACAGTTATGGTGCTGAATAATTGTTGAAATAGCCTCCGTATAAACTGTAAATAATATAAACTTTTGGAAAGTTAAGAAGAACTACAAAAAGTATCCATAATAATGATTTTACTCGTTCTTAGACCAGCACATTACTTGGATTTTCTGTGTAATGATCTCCCAATTAAAGGTCTTCAAACTTTCTTTTGTATAAATTGCTTGCTTGCCTTACTTTTTTGAGATCAGAATCTCATTCTCCGCTTTTCTAATTTTGCCCAGGTGAAGAAGTCGAATAGTCTGGCGGTCGTTTTGCCCATTTGTGTCGTTAAAAGTTCGATGCGTATGAGTTAATACCACATTTCAAAACAAAAACAGCATTATAGACTATTAACTTTAGTGTTTCTATCAAATAAAATGTACTCTTAGATACTCTGGCCCAGATCATGGTATTTAGTGACTCATTTAAATTAGGAGACTTACCCTTCAAGCACTTTTGCGTCAAATCAATGTTGATATGCCTCCTCAATAATACTTTAGTCAAAAATATCATAAAGCAGCTTTTCTTTTTTTAAATCATAATAATCAAAATTATTATAAAAAAAGTATTAGAGGTGGTTTTAAGGGACAAATTTTCATGGGCCAAATTTTGGGGGGAATCGGGAGAAAGTTGGGAATAATGAAGGGGATTTTTAAAACACTTTTAAGGATATACCGTGGGTGCAAACATTATAACGTTTACTGGATAAATAAATTATACATGAGTTCCACGAGTATTTGGTTCGATCGTGTTAATAGTTCCGAATTTCATAATATTTAATAGTATGTTATATTTCCCATTAGGAGAAGCAGAAGTGTAATATTTAAAGCAAAAAACGCTGTGTTACCTCTCAATTATAGACCGGACAGGGAAGATAATGTAAGGAAGTGTAATATGTGAAATTATATAGAGGAGGAAGATATTGTACGCATAATATGTTTAGTTTTAGGAGAATAAGAATTAGAATAAGTTGTTCTAGAAATAGGGTTCTCGATTTTGAAAGAATAATAAGAACTGTAAATGGTGAAAATAGGTCAGGACTGGTAAATTTTGTAAGACAAGCACTTCTTAAACAGGAGCTTATTTTTCAATGAATTTTTAGTGTAATATCGGTAGTGGCTTCTCACCTTATCTTTTTTGATATTCACAACCTGCAATATTTGTGTGATTTTAAGTTAAAAAAAAAATATATATATTAAAAATGTTTTAGTTGATTTACTGCTTTTATTAAGTGGAGCAGAAAGGGTCTAACATTAGCAAATTTAGGTATGCATGTTAAAATTAGCAAATTTAGGTACATTTTTCTCAAAAAGTATTGGAGTTACACTATTAAAATTTTTACAGTATAATATATACTCCTTGTTTAGCAAACTTGTTTCATAATAAAATAATAAAAAATAAATTTTAAAGAGATTTTTTAAATTGTTACTAAAAAACAATTATTTTAAAATTATATTTTTTTTTTATAAATGGAAATGTTAAGTTATGGAAATAATTTTACTTGTAATTAAGTCTAGAACACTATGTCATCCATATTCACAAAAAAAATCAACCTTCTACCTTTAGTACTTCCTGAAAAAAGTGTACCCTAATATAAAAAACTAAAGTTTCTGTAACGAGCTGAAAAGTCAAAACTTGCCATTATAGAAAAGTAGATGATTAGATATGTTATTTTTTTAACATATTAAAAAAAAATTCGGAAAACGGTTGACCCTAAAGGCCATCCATGTAACTTCCCGCTAAGTTTAATTACAACAAACACTATTACAACAAATACAAAAAAACGAAAATTTGTGAATGTTTAAACAACTATAACTTTTGAATGCGTCGTTCGATTTTCATTTTAAAAAAAGCATTCTACGCAGTTTTTAAAGCACAAAAATAAAATGTACAGGTTTATATTGATTGGTAGAGAAATCTGGAAGATATGTTAAAAAAATACCAAAAAACGAAAATTTGTGAATTTTTAAACAACGATAACTTTTGAATGCATGGTCCGATTTTCATTTTTAAAAAAGCAGTCGACGCAGTTTTTTAAGCACAAAAAATGTATACATGGTTTTATTATGATTTTTTCGCATGCTTTAAAGTTATTTTTAAAAAACATAAAAATTCCAAAAAAATTTAGGTTATTTTTTAAATTTCTTCGAATTGGCTCGATGGATTAACTCTCAAATCTAATCAGATCTAAGTTTTGATACACCCTTTCGAATGACATGTCGTAAAATTCAATCGGTTGATTCGTTTTTGAGAAACTGTACGACAAAAATTTATTTACACACATACATCCACACACACACACACACACACACACACACACACACACGGTCGGAATAGTTAGAATGGCTTCCTGGGACCTCAAAACGTGGAGATTTAATGAAAACTCGACTTTCGAAAATCGTACCGAAATCAATAACTTCCCTTTATTGGTAGCGGGAAGTTAAAAATCAGCAAAACTATTTATATTTTTGTAAAGATCAAAATAAGCAAAAACAAAATTTTGCCTTTCCTGCTCCCTTTAAGTATTCAGATTTTTCTTTATATATATATATCGTTGTTTATCTAGTTTTTACCATTTAACTTAATAATTCAATCTGTTGAAGTTGCTTACCTGGCGGATGTCCTTATAAAACGTCACGCCATTAATTGTGGTAAGGGGTGTGGAAGGGTAAACATTTCTTTTTATTGATTTTCTGTTTTTAATGCAGTTGTATGGAACAAAACCTCCTCTTCCAGAATATGTATTAGAATTTTTGTACGTCGACTATAAGTACACTACTTTTGGCATAATATCATATAATATTCCTCGAGTTCCTACGCGTTACTGCAGCGCCGGAAGAAACCTTGTTTTATACTGTACTAGCCGTACAATATTGAATACCCATGCTTCGCTACAGGGAATTTGTTTTTTTCATCACTATGATTCATAATTAATTGTAATATTTTTCTCTTTTTTTTGTCATCTATTATTTCACGACAGTGAATTATAACATGTACTTTCAATTAGTTTGGTATATATTGTTCACTGGATGCCCGTCAATCGCCTTCGTTATGGTATGTGTGCCGAATAAATTAAATCAATAAAAAAAAAATAGAGTGAAGAGCGTCTTTTTTTCAACCTCTAAATCTACAGACGGTAAATCACCCAGACACGTCTTTAATATGCGAATGTATAGATCGGGATTTTTTTAAATCACTTTACGTCTAAAATATTTTCTCAATATGAATAAGTGCCAAATTTCAGCTCTCTAGTTTTAAGGAAAGGATACCAATTAATATTTATTGTTTTTAAGGGTTGTTATTATATTTTCAACCCTTAACAGCACGTAAAAAAAATGTAAAACTGGTTTATTTTTTATATGGATCTTGTAAGAAATAAATGTACACAATTTCAGATCTATAGCTTTAAGGAAAGTATAAAAATAAATACTTATAGTTTTTAGGGGTTGTTATCACATTTTCAAAACTATTATAGCATCACGTAACAAAATATAAAACTCATTTACTTTTTATAATATGTTTGTAAGAAATAAATGTAAAACATTTCTGCTTTAAAGAAAGTAAACAAACAACATTTATTGTTTTAGGGGATGTTTCAAACCTTAAAGGCCAAATATTTTAAAATCCTATCTTAGTGCGCTTCTAGCGCCTATGAGCATATGTGTGCCAAATAAGTCACGTTCCTTGGCGGTATTAAATTAATATTTATAGATATAGGGGTTGTTCCTAAATTTCAGCCCATAGCAGAACATGATAAAATGTTAAACTTTTTTATTATTTTTATATGTATCTTGTAAGAAATAAATGTACAAAATTTCAGATTTCTAAGGAAAGTATAACAAACAATGTTTATTGTTTCTGGGGCTGTTTCAACCCTTAAATGCCAAATATTTTAAAATCTTATCTTAGTCCTCATCTAGCCAATATGAGCAATATGTGTACCAAATTTTACGTTCCTATGCGGTATTCAATTATAATATTTATAGTTTAAGGAGGTTGTTACCCCACCCATTTCACCCCTTAGCAGAACGTGAAAAAATGTAAAACTTGTTTACTTTTTATATGTATTGTGTAAAAATAAATTTACAAAATTTTAGTTTTCTATCTTTAAGGAAATTATAACAAACAATACTTATTGTTTTAGGGGTTGTTTCAAACCTTAAAAGTCATATATATATTTAAATTCTTTCTTAAAATACGCCTCAAGTGCCTAAACACGTGTACCAAAATTCGTGTGCCTAGCAGGTAGGGTTTCTGTTTAATATATAACAAACAATATTTATGGTTTTAGGGGTTGTTTCAACCCTTACAGATATCAAACTTTTATAATACGTCAACTAATCCAACTTTTTATTAAAGTTAATCTTACCTTATCGTTCGATTGCAATTTCGGTCATTCGACCATCATCAAGAAATTACACTAAAAACACTAAAAACATCACCTCACAAACAAAAACTAAACACAATAAATAAGTTTTTCACTCCATATGGAGGTCATTCATTGTATAATGTTGCTCAATATGTTGCGGAAACACTCGAGAAGACGTGCACGCTTGGCCGTTCGGGCGGTACTGAGCGATATCTATGTTCCTGATTCTTATCTCTGTTAATTTATTCTAATAATTGGTCTCTCAATTAGCTTGTCGTACAGCATATTCGAATGGAACGAAAGCTGATCGTTCAAAAGATGTGTGGGGTCAAATTTTGTGGCTCTATATATCTCGAATTCTTCTATCGCATTCGTGTATAACGTCCTTTTTTGCAAATGTGCGTTATTTCCATGTTAGTGCTACAATTAGAGTAAGTATGGTTATTATCCATTAAGTGTTGTGCGTAACTGGAGTATTGATTATCAAGTTTTCTTTTTGGTAGTTGTTCTTTAAACCTTACGCAAAATGGTCGTCCGTTTTGGCCTATATAATAGCAAGGGCAATATAGATAATATATTTAAAAATTCTTTCTTATTGCGCCTCTAGCCTCTGTGACAAATATGAGTACCAAATTTCACGTTCCTAGGCGGTAGGGTTTTTGAGAAATATAACAAACAATATTTATTGCTATAGGGGTTGTTTCAACCCTTACAGACCAAATATTAAAAAAATCCTTTCTTTTTTCACCTCTAGCCCCTATGACAAATACGTGTACCAAATTTCACGTTCCTAGATTTTAGAGTTTTTGAGATATAATATAACAAAAAATATTTATTGTTTTAGGGGTTGTTTCAACCCTTAAAAGTCATATATTTTAAAATTCTTTCTTAATGCGCCTCTAGTGCCTATGAGGAATATCTGTACCAAATTTCAAGTTCCTAGGTAGTATGGTTTTTGAGATACTGTGATCAGTCAGTGAGTGAGTGAGTGGGTTTTGGATTTTATATATAGAGGTGACTTTTTCAAAATAGTAGAGATATTTTGTTTTTATGGTTGGCAGTACAACTTGCTCTGTTTATAGTGTAGTCTACCTACAGCTTAATACCGTTGTTTTCACAAGGTGTTGTAAACAAATCCTGTATTCATGGTTAATTTTGTAGTGAGTTTGTTTTGTTGTGAGTTTTTCTTCTAGAATACCTTACTTCGTTTGAAGGTTTCTTATAGGAAAAACGTGATTTTAGGGAGAAAAAGTACAAATCAGTTTAGATCGTGGAAGAACCTAACCTTAGTCCCAAGTCTAGTGTTGCTTTAAAGGCTAGGCCTACCTGTACTCCGGAAGTACCAAAAGTAGCTTCCTCTAAAAAAATAAACCTCCTTGCTTATAATGATTATCAGCTAAAAGGTAACTGTATATTTAGTATATATCTGTAGCCTAGTTACAAAGATGGCCAACTCCATTTAGCAAAATTTTCAGGAGAGGCAAAACACTGTTTAAACTATTTCCAGATAAGGCATATTGTTGAAAATTTTTCTACTGATTCCAGAATATCTATAATCTATTATAAATTAAAGTTTCTTCATTTTTTTTGTATGCTTTAAAAGATATTAACGGTTGAAATATGGAAATGGCTGGGTTTGTAACCAATTTTGGATATAACCGCCTTTGTCACCAAGATGGTGTCTAGCGGTATCTAGTCAGTAATAAAATATCCGTTTTGGGACCCCCTGAGTTCAAAAAAGTGTTTTTTTTTTTTACAAAATGTCTGTATGCATACACAGCTAGAGAGAAAACTATTCGATCGGTTTCGAACAAATTTGCACCAAACATGTCAATTAGGCGTGTAAAGATCCACGAAAAAAGATTTTGAACATTTTTGAAAAACAGCCCCCTTTTAGGATAAAAAAACGGCTCTAACGATTTTGATAAAATTTAGCTTATTTGTAGCCCTTAATGTACCCTTCCATATGCAAAAAAACAGCATCTTTATAAATGTTCTCGTTTAGCTAATAATAATAATAAATGATTTTAGGGTTTTTTTTGCCGAAAAGGGGGTTGTTTTAAAAAAATTTCTAAAAATATGTGCGTACATCTATACAGGCCTAATTGACGTGTTTGGTGCAAATGTATTCGAAATCGATCGAATAGTTTTCTCTCTAGATAATAATAATAATATGTATTAGTTAACCTCCTACTTTAATATCGCATCTCCTACCCCTCCTACAATTATGAAGTCACAGTGAATCTGTTTGATAATTTAACTATGTTTGCAAGAAAGTATGTGCCAGTTCCTGGTACCGTTTATTCGTGGGAGGTTCTTTTACAAATCCTTCCATTATTAACACACTACTCTTCTGCAGGAATATAATAAATTGCATGGCTTGCTTGGTCACATGACATAGTGGACCATTATGATTGATGCTTGTTGGAGGTGGCCGTTCTTGTTACCAGCATATTTGAGACCTGGTCGATTTTGTAACCATGTCACATATTTAAATGCTATTTTAACACACTGTGCCATCGGCTGTGATGGTTACTGCGAATGCTGGTATCATATTGGTTTTGTGAATCTGAGTAAACCTGAGTATGACACAATTAATATGATAGCTGATAAAATAAAATGGTTTTGTGTTTCATGCGAAGTCCAACTGACGTTTTCTAGGAACGAACATAAAAAAAAAATAACAATGACTTGGACTTGAGTACAATTTTGAATGTGACAGTAACTGAACTTGAGTCCGCGACTAACAATAACAAGGAACTAGCTCTCCGTTTGGGCTCAATGAAAGAAGAAAATACTGAAATTAAATCTACAATGAACAAACTTTTGTCCAGATTTGATGTAATCGAGAACTGGATTTTCTCCCAGAACAAAACCAAAGCAGTTACGAACAGTAATGTTAAATGTAGTAAACAGGTTGATGTTGTTGATCAAATAACTCTTAATTTGACTGGTCCGGATGACAACTTCAAGACTATTCCCAGTCAAGTGCAAAGGATTAAGAGAACTTCATGTGGGTCTGAAACTTTGAATAGGAAAAAGAATAATAAGGTGACTATTATTTCAGTGAATGATGCTGTTTTGAGAAACAAGGGTGTTGGACCTACTGAAGAGGTAATCTACGGTGAAGCTGTAAGTGATGTCTTATCGGAGTCTTGCAACACTGGCAGTAAAAGTGAAATGATAAGTTATGCTGAAGTTACCAAAAAAGTAAAAACTAATCTGAAACCGAACAAACCCATTATTGGCTCTAAAGGTTCAATTCAGTTACTGGATTGAAAACGGTCGTAAAGAAGTATTGGGTGTTTTTATCACGTTTTTCACCTGAAGTTACAGTTGATAATGTTTTAACTTACATTCGTGACGAGGGTATAAATGATGTCTCATGAGTTGAGTTAAATACAAGATATGATTCGTACAAGTCTTTCAAGATAGGTGTTAGTGAAGGATTATTATCCAGGGTTCTTTGTGCAGACTTTTGGCCGGAGGGCACTCTTATTCGTGAATATTTCTCTGGACGATCTGATAGATACACGAAAAGTAGAGTTTTTTTAGGGAAACCTACTGCTTCCCAAAAAGTAAACTAATTGAGAGTGTTCAATCTCCTGTGACTTCACAGGAGAAAATAAAAAGCTTTGGCAGATCTGATCTAAATCTTGACGGGTACAGGCTGGGAAACGATCTGCAAATCGGTGCAAATTTAAACCCGGCTAGTAGTTTTGGATCGGTGAATAAACTAATTGTGTCACACATAAACCTTCAGTCCATTCGAAATAAACTTGGTCAACTTGAGATTGTCCTTGACAGAAAACCTGCAGACATTTTGTGTATAAACGAACACTGGCTAGCAGAAGAGGAGATTCCTTCTATGTACCGACTGGTTTCTCCCCAGCGAGTTTTTACTGCAGAGTAGCTCCATGGAGTCATGGTGGATCCGCCATTTATGTTAAAAATAATATTAAGTTTGAAAAAAATTGATATAACTAAGATGAGTGTTAACTTCTTATGTGAGGCTGCTGCTGTCAAGGTATCTGACTTTGACCTTGTTATTGTCTCAGTATATCGCACACCTAGCTCAAATGTAGAGCTCTTCTTACAAAATCTAGAAAAACTATTAAATTATTTAATGGGGGATTAAATTTAGATACTTTGTACTTGCTGTGGATTTCAATGTAGATGTTCTGGACAAGGAGAAGTCTGAATCTCTGTATTTCTTAAATTTGCTTAGATCACTAAACTTATATTGTACTAATAACAAACCAACCAGAAATGAAGCATGTTTGGATAAATTAGCAACTAACATACGATCTGAATGTTATAACTGCTCTCTTTTAGATCAAGATATCCTTTCAGATCATGCTGGTGTATGGACTGAATTTGAATTAGATCTTGTGAACAGTGTGAAACTTGACAGCAGTAGGTCAGATAATATTATTACAAAACGTCTGACCACATTACCTAAATTGGATAGTTTTTAGATTAGCTTGTCATGTTTGGATTGGTCACAGTTGTTTAGTATTGGTGATGTAAACAAAGCTTTTGAGTATTTTCTTTGTATTTTGATGTTTTACTTTGATTTAAATTGTCCTTTGTCGAATGTCAGAGACAGACCTAAGAACGTTAAGTGTAATGGTAATAGAAAATAGTTTATCCCACACATAGCATCTATGCGTGATATACTCTTGATTTTGTTTGATAAGTGGAAGCTCAGTGGTGACCTCAAGGACAGAGAAAAATTCAAAACATTTAAAAAGGTATATAACAAGGCCATTAGGGATGCTAAAATTGCTGCAAATGATGTCATTATAAATAACTCTAACAATAAGTGTAAAGCTGCCTGGCGTATCGTCAAAGCTGAATCTTCCAGTAAACCAACTAAATTGTCGGTGCCTGTAGATGTGGATACATTGAATAATTATTTTGTAAATGTCTCTGTGAATATTTTTATTGGTAAGGATATTTCAAATGACACTAATTATATTGAGCTTTTGACTAACTTTAAAAAACCAACATGTCTTCCAAATAGAAATGTTATGTGGAAAGAAGTAGAACCTAAAACTATACTTGATCTTGTTAATAGGTTTAGTTCATCTCATGCTGGAGATGTTTATGATTTGTCAAATTCTACCATGAAGCACATTGTAGGTGTGATATTGTTGCCATTAAAATATTTAATTAATTTGGTTTTAACTGATGGAACTTTTCCTGATTGTCTAAAGTTAACAAAAATAATTCCTATCGATAAGAAGGGAAATATAAATCTTCCTGAGAGTTATAGACCTATCGCTTTGGTTCCTATACTGAGTAAGATAATAGATCATGTATTTTTGTTCAGCTATATGACTACTTTATAGACAATAATTTGCTATATGAGCACCAATATGGTTTTAGGCCTAAGTATTCAACTTCCATGGCTGTTGAGACTATTGTTAGTCACTTATTATCATCATTTGAGAATAGACTTGTTACTGGTATGTGCCTGATTGATTTAAGCAAAGCCTTCGATTGTATATCGCATAGAAAGTTGTGTGGTAAGCTTGGATACTATGGCATAAAACACATAGAATTAAAATTAATAGAGTCATATCGAAGCAATAGGAAGCAAATGGTTGTAAGCAATAATGATGTGTCTGGTTGTGAAGATATAATCTCGGGAGTGCCACAAGGTTCTGTTTTGGGACCTTTCCTTTTTTAATCTTTGTCAATGATTTTGGCTGTAACATCCCCGCCATGTCAGTCTTATATGCCGATGACACAACATTAATGTGTTCTCATGAAGATTGTGTTGTGACAAATGCTTTACTAAAACATTCTGTGGAAAAAGCTAAAACCTGGTTTGATGCAAACTGCTTAAAGATAAATGATAGCAAGACCGAGTATATACTGTTTTCACTCAGAAGTGGAGTTATAGATGATGGTGATGTAAAACATGTAAAACTTTTGGGTTTGTACTTGGATAATAAGCTTACCTGGCAACCACATATAAACGCTTTATGTAAAAAACTTTCGAGGGTATTATTTTTAATGAGAAAACTTAAGTTGGTTGTCAGTTTTGATGTCCTGCTGATGACTTATTTTGGCTTGTTTCATTCACTGCTGATGTATGGTATTAGGCTGTGGGGTAATTCCAGTCTCACTTTCAAAGTTTTTCTATTACAAAAAAAGCTGTAAGAATATTGGCAGGTTTATCAGATAGAGAGTCTTGTAGAGCTAGTTTCTCTAAATTACGGATTTTGACATTGCCCTCTTTATATATTTATTCAAATTTGATTTATGTTAATCAAAATATTTCACAGTTTGTTAAACACAGCTCAAGACATAGCTATAACACTAGAAATAAACAGGATTTGGTTACCCCTCTTAACAGGCTTGCGAGATCATATAAAAGCCACAGTTTTCAACAAATTAAGTTATATAATAAGCTGCCAGGTACTACACAATCTTTGACTGAAAAGAATTTTAAAATGTGTATATCTGATTTCCTGAAACAAAGCATCTACTATTCATTAGAGGAATATATGAATTCTGATTTAAATAAATAAATGTTAAATTTTAAGAAATGATACATTTAAAAAATGTTAAATTTTAAGAAATATGTAAAATTTTAAGAAATGTCCAATTTTAAGAATTTAAATTTAATGGACTATTGCTAATTACATTGTAAACAAATGTTTAAAAGCAAAATAAAACTATTCCATTCTATTCACTTTTGGCCGTTTCTGTCACTTAAAACATTACCATTGAATTCCCTATGCTATTTTCTATTAGGATCCGTCCTTAACTCATTTTGTCAAAAAAAAGAGTTGGCCGTTTTTCCAACTAGGCTACAGATATAAACTAAGTGAAGTTATAATAGGTTTTAAATACTGCGGTTGCTATGACTGTGTTTGAGTTGGCGATGTTACAGGAAGACAGACATGGACTAGTAAATAAATGTAAAAATAGGGTTTAATTTATTAACTCAGACCTCGGCCAAAACAACGAATATGATATAAACCATGGTAAATATGATAGTTTATGTATGGCATGAGGACTATTGACAGTGGCCTATCCTCTGGCAATGTTCTTTGTGAGCTTCTTGACCTGCCAGCTACTTACATGATGAGTTTGTCTTTTCTGTCCGTTTTCCGAAAATTAACTTTTTTCAGACTAAGGTACATTTTTCTCAGAACCTATTTAAGATACTGAGCTGATAGTTTTTATGTATGCACACATGTATGTTGCTAAGCTACTGAAGTAAAATAATTGTAATATCAGTTTTAAAAATAGGGGGAAAACATGTGTTTATAAAAAATAAGGTTTTAAAAATTGAGTACAAAAACATTTACCATCGGTATGTTTATCACGATTACTTTTACTACCAGATGTTCATATTTAATAGCCATGCACAACAATATTTTGGTATATTATGTAACTCTTATAGTTTCTGAGAAAAATGTACCTAAAGTTTAGCAATTTTACATGATGAGGATAGTGTCTTCCACTCCCCTTTTAATTTAGTTACTTTAATTTAGTTTTGTGTCTTCATTTGTGTTATTATATTTGGATATTGTCATGTAGTTTATTTCATATGTAAATAAGTCTTTAATCATTTTCTATTAGTAAACTTGAAAAATGTTTGTAATAATAAACACACTTTTTTATACTTACCTGCCTAGTTGATAATTTTAAATTGATTTAAACTTTTAGAAGTTAGAACAAACTATTTTTTATTTGATCTGCTATTAGTTTGATTCTGCAAAAAGGCATTCAAGATAGCTCCATGCACATATTAAGCAACTTTATACAGAAAATATAAGGTATACAATTATTTTTTAAATTTTCTAATTTTCTGCTTATTCAAAAGAACCTAAATTTGTTTAACAAAAATATAATATCAATATTTGTTATATATGAAGAAGACGATAATATTTGACTTCTTAAAGTAAATGCCTTTTGAGCTATCAATATCCGTATGTATCTACAAATACATTCTGCTCCGCAATACCCAGATGCTTCAAAGTTAAACAATATAAATTTCACCATAACTATATCAAATTATTCCTCATCGTACACTGGGCAAACTCGACTCCCTGGAGAGCCTCTACTCCTGATTAGCAACATTCCCTGTAGCAGGATGTGTGTGTATTCTTACTAATCTTAATCTGCAGGGATGATAATCAACAACAAGTTAATTTCTCTGGTCACCACTTAATATAAAACATTTATATTATTTATAACTTTCAACGTTAGTCAAATTATTTTCTTAAAGTATTAGATAATAACATACTGTTATTAGTGGTTGTGGTACATAACCGTAGAATTTACTTCATACAGAATCAAAACATACAGAGATTACCAAATATACAATCTGACAATTACATTACATATAAAAAAGGACTAAATGCAATATTGAAAAAGATCAAATGGTTGTTCACTCACTGAGCCTCAATTCCAAGTCAGAGAGGTTGATGACTTTGTAGTCTTGATTCAAGCTATTTTATTGTTCTGTATACATTTCTTTGTGTTATATTAAGGACCTAACCAAATTGTCTGTGTCTATAAAAACGATAATTTGTTATAGTGGTAATTTCACTAATGAAATACACTTTTCCTGGACGAAGTCACAAACTACCAAACAATAAATGAAGAGAAAATATGAAAAGTTAATTGCATTGAATTAAACCTATTGAAGAAACTTATTAAACGAGTACTAAATGCCTACACATATTAGCGGCGGTTAGTTGACCTTGACCTCGGTTGATACATAAAACACTCTTAATTGGTAGATCATATATGCATATGGTAGATCTTAATTGTATCTTGTTCATTTTCTGCAAAAACTATTTTAAAATGAGAAGAAGATTGTAAAAATGAAAAAGAAATTGTGTTTAAGACCACACAGGAGAAGTGTAATGGCGATATTCTGATGAATATAAAATATATTATGGAATTTTTTTTCAATTGATAATAAATGTAAATACATTCAAGAAACATGTGTTGGTCCATCAGTCTATGCCTAACCTAAAATTATTAAAGATTATACATTCGAATCAACTGTTTTATCTGTTATTTTATTTTATTGGTTGCTATGGTAATAAATGTAAATACATTCAAGAAACATGTTGAAACGGCCAATCGACCGATTCAATTGGGGTTAATTAATTACATTAATTAAAATAAATTCAAAGTCATTATAACAAAAGATTAAAGCCAAAGGGTGTCAAAAAAGCCCAAACTTAAGATAAAAAAGGAGTTTCCAATGTGAAAATAGTCTTTATTAATAATTTTGAAGAATTAACTAAAATTGTGTTAGTTGAATACGTGCAGACGATGACGTATGCTTTAGCGACAAAATCGAGCCAAAAACTTGCAGGAACGGACAGGAATAGACTTGTCCAGTCTTGTCTAAATTTGGTTGGAATGAGTTAACAATGGAAAGATATGGGTTTGTAATGTTATTGAAAAAAGTTGTTATTATTAGATTTATGTTGAAAGGAGAGTTAAATAAGCAAGGAGTAATAAACATAATTTTGTTATGATAATTTGTTAAAAAGTTATAGACAAAAATGTAAGCGTAAACAAATTGATTTGGCAGAATTTGAACAAAATCCAAAAAAAAAGTAGAGTCATTTGTAGAGTTAAAAAGGGTTAAGAAAATAAAGTAATAAAAAATATAAAGTTATAAAGTTTAATAGCTAAAAATTAAAGTTTAAATTCATTATTGGGCATAAAAGGGTCTATAACTCATAAAGTTCAAATGTAATTAAATCATAAAAAATAGCATTTAATAGATTCAATAATAGGGCATAATCAAGCCAAAGTTCAATATAAATAAATAAGTAGTTTTGTAAAAATAAAATAAATTAATAAAAAACTTTATTAATTCAAAATAAATACAAGGGAGAATAATAAAAGGGAAATATTGATAAAATAGGGTATATATATGTGTAATAAATTGTAATGCCATGTGACATATGAAAAGAGCTTTAAAGGGGGGGAATGGAACGTCGAAAACCAAACGAAGGCAATTAGAGAAACAAAAAGCTGAATAACTAAACAACCAAACAAGCTATTAAAAATCCAACACCAGATCAGCGCGTTTCAAGACCAACCGAAGAAGATACAAGCAAGAAAAAATGGAAAATTTCAAATTTACGTGAAATAAATTTCAAAATTTAAACAAAACTAACGAAGTCCATAAATCAAGAATGAAGATGAGTAGAAACGCCATTCGAATTCCAGAGAAACCAGAAAACTTCAACCAATCCATAGAAGTCAATAAAATCAAAATCCGACCACGCAAAAAGAAGTTATAGAGTTTGGATGAAATCAAAGCCAAAATTGCAAATCGACAGGCACTGACATGAACTGAAGACCCAAGCACCGAGAAGGAAGTTACGTCATCGGAGGTACTACGTAAAACAAAACAGAGCACATACTGTAATTCAATAAATGAAGATAATAATTAAATTAGGCCTAATCGACAGGAAATAAAGGCACTAAAATTCATCAAATAAATCAGGGAATATATTAAAACCAAAAAATATATTTCTAAAGCAAGAAATCAGAATTTCTTGTCACCTAGAGGAAAATGCTCGTTTGACAAGTAACAAGTCGAGGAAAGCAGCTTGCATCCCCTATAACTTTAGTTTAGCACGAAGCACCAACGAGTAAACATCTGACCGAGCTCCGATGCTACTTAGAGAAAGTCGAAGGGTGATCAGTTACGGTGTGCGTTACGTACTAGCTCCGGCCTAAAGCTAAGTCGGGTCGTGATAATTTCGGGAGAAGAATATCCATATAAACGGCCTATCTTGCCAAAAGATACTACAATCAACTGGGAGAGGACAACTTTAATTAAGTCCAGGAGAAGACAACTGTAAGCCGAAGAAACCATTCTGGGGACCAAGGAGAACAACTTTAAATCGCTGGAAATCGACAGAAGGAATTACGCGTCGAACTTCTTGTGTTCTGTAAGTGGCAAACGATCATTGTTACTTATAATTTTAAATAAATCCCTTTTTTACAAAATAATAAATAAATTAAAATAAACTAAATAAATAAATTCAAGTAGATTCTGGGGAAATTGAATAAAGTAAACTCGTTTAGTAAATTTCATTACTCACAATGGCAAATCGTCGTATGTAAATAATAGAATCATTAATATACAAATTTTAATTAATAAATTTATTCATCACTTTGCTACCTTTCAATATACGTAATTACAAGTTAAATATTAATAAATTTCATTGTGTTTTTGAAAATAATAATTTGTTGTTTCAAAGTTAATGCATTTATGTTTAATCAATAAATCGTTTTGTGTTTTCAATAGAAAACTTTGAATATATAATTTACGAATCCAATCAAAATAATCCTAAAACCATTCAGTGCTCTAGGGCAATTAAGTCAGCAGGTGAGTTATTCACGGATCACTACAAATTTAACTCCAAAGGCAACGATCCCGAAAAAGAGTCTAGAATTGAGCTAGTGTACTACACAGAAGACAAAAAAGTTCTAATTAAAATAAATTAAAAAAATTTAAGAATTGGAAACAAAAGGTTTTCCTTTTCTTGCCCTCGCCAAACCTCTCAAATTGTTCTAACGGGGTAGTACTAGGGAACAACATCAAATAAGGCCTGAAAACACTTGGGTGTTATTTGATGAGAGAAAGTTTTAAATTTAACAACAAAAGGTTGTATTTATTAAATAAGTAAAGCGGAGGGAGGTTTGCGCGTGGCAATGTGTTGGTTCATCAGTCTAGGCCTAACCTAAAATTATTTTATGTTTTAATTTTTGTTTTTTTGTTTTATTTTTTTTCTGATGCATTACTATACAAAAATATTAGCTTTCTGCACTTCATCATTTAAACTATAACTGTGCCAAATTTCATACTCCTCTGTCGGCGTAATTTTCGTAAAAAGGGGTACAGAGTTTTTGCTTTAAGTATTAATATAATATAAATATTGTATTTGGTTTTATATTAATAACCAAACACAGTTTTTTTCTAATTTATTAAAAATAATTGCAAATTATTTAGTTTTTGTAAAAAAATAAAGATATTCTATTTGAGTTTTTGTAATAAAAAGAAAGGTATTGTTTCTATAAACAAGGGGAAATTTAAATTTATTCTTTTTTTATAAAATGGAAGTTATTGGATTTTGGTTATTGTAAAAATGCTATTTGTGAAAAAGAAGAAATATACTTTAATTTTATTTTGATAGAAATATATAGTTATTTAATTTTTATATAAAAAAGGTAGATTATAAAATTTTATATTTATATAAAAAAAAAGGATTTCTTTGTTGTTTCAGAGAAATATGTAACTAACCTACATGAAATAAAGTATCAGTGCCCTAATACATCATCAAAATATGTATAGCCTTCCGAGTCATTAAGACACTAACCATCAGCATGTCCATCAGCCAGTTAAAAGCATGTGAATCTGTTACTTACTGATACAAGTAATTAAACTCAGTTATATTTAATTAGTTGCTTTATTTTATTAAGTCTGCAGTAGGCTATATTTATCAGCAACGACATTTTGTGACTTTATTAATATATAAATTGTGTTTAATAAATCTATCCTTACACAATTTGTTAAAAAGAACGTTTTTTTAAAGAAACTTCTACCAAAAACTACCAAAACCGGTGAGTTAATAATTGTGCTACCAATAAAACTAAAAACAGTACGCTAAACTTGTATGTACGGAAATAATCAACACTTTATCTGCTTGGATTTGAAAGAGCGAATAGGTTCAAAATAAAATGGGTAAAGCACTTTTGGATTTTGTGAAATAGTTTAAAATTTATAACCGGAAAGTTTGACTTTTAGCTATAAAGAATCATTTTATTTATCAGTGAATTTAATTCTGCAAATATACCAGCCGATAGAAAATGCAAGACTTACTAATGTGGTGTGTCTACTAATTGGTTTATTGTTTTACAAGACTGAAAGCACGTACCTTCTGGATTGTCTCTTGAATCGAAAGGTTTAAATTTGTGAAGGCATGCGAGATTAAGTTAAAACGGCACTTACTAAGATGAACTTTAATAAAGCGGCACTTTAAAAATGCCCATTGAGCATTCCATTTGACATTCGTAAATTTTAAAATAAAAAAAGGTTACAACAAAGACAAACAAATTTGAGATATTCAATTATATAATTATGTATTAGAAAACAAATACATATAGGCTATCAACAAATTTATACAAAAGCTGAAATATACATAGTATTTCAAAGGGCATAAGCAACCACTTTACAGACATTATACTAAAAAATATAGAAGTGAATTGTTAGGAATGATTTCCTTATTAAATGACACCTAAGTCTAAAATAAATTTGGAAAAGCAAAAAAATGAATTTAAAGATTTAATAAATTTATTTGAAAAATATATATATTTTCAAGATTGAATTTATAGTTCATATCCCTTGGAGAAAGAGGATAAAAACCGTTGCCACATCAATAATGAGAAATTGTATTGTTAAACTTTAGAAGAAATTACTCCAGCCTATGTGATAAAAAACAGTTCATGAATTAAATATTGCATTGTTTTTGTAATCTGTAACCACAGTATATGAACAAAATACTAAATATTAAAGAAAAACTGCATTGGTTGGTTTTATAAAAAGAGTTGGTTGACAGTGGTTCCAGCTTGGTTCTGTAGTTGTCATACTAAAATTTTGCCATATAGGTCTACGAGAAATAGGTATCCGCCAAGAAAGAAACAAGTGCAAACTGGTTTATTCAACAATCAAAGTTAAAATTTGGAGTTAAAAAGCAAGTACAAGTTTTGTGTTATCGTGTTTCAGTTAATGCAGTTTGGAAAAATGATTTGTAGAAATTTTAATGTTACATGTTTTTTCGACTGTATAGTGACCAACTCCAATTAATTTGTATACTCAATTGTAAAACACATGAGTTTCAGTTCAAGTTTGAACAAATTGTTGAGTTAAAAAAGAACAAGTTCAAATACCAAACTTGACGACTTGTTTAAAACAAAAGGAGTTTTTAACTAGCTAAGCTGTCAAAATTGGTAAAATTTAAATTTACATACTTCACATATGGTGCAAGTGATGATTATTACAGTTACAGAGGTTTTTTAGTAAAATGTTTACAACCTTTATAGCCTTGTCAACGAATGCCCAAAGGGGGGGACTAGAAGGAAAGTCAATAAGCGGAAAGACCAACTATGGAACATTGTTTGGGGTACCTAGTAGTATAACATACTAAAAGTCCTTGACCCTAGGGGTGGCGGAAGAGGGGAGAGGGGGTTCAAGGTACAATTTTTGTATTTTTTGCCTATATATCAGTAGGGGTTGGTCCTACAAAAAATATATACGTATACAAAATTAAAGCTGACAAAATTCGCTACAGTTTTTATACTTATAATAGTTTTGCTATCTGTAACTGTTAATGAAATATACGCTCTCGAAAATCAGTAATTTTCGAAAAAAAACGGTTCTTTGCATTGGATACATTATTATTTGTTCCCCATGCGGTCTACCTTCGTGAGCTCTCTCCAGTTCTTATCTCGTTCGTAGAAAGTCAAATTATTGTGTATTTCGCCTCATTATATTATTTTATTTTATTATTACTAATATGTCACTATGTAGACTAAAAATGTTTTGTTTCTCGCTTTAGTTGAGTTAGTTTATAGTTATATACGTAGTCATACGTCCGTAGGAAGTCGAATTATTGTGTTTTTCGCCTTTATATTTTATTATTATTATTATTATTATATCCGGTATATTTTATTAGTATTATATGCGGTATATTTTATTGTTATTATTATTATATCGCAATTTCGACGCAAACGTATTTTGTTTGTGACGAGAACTTGTACGAAAGTGGTGGGAAAGTGTAGTGTATGAGTGCAAAAGTAATAGCTTCACTGTTTATAAAGAAATGACGGAAAAACCTCCAACCTTGTAGGTTTGACATCCCTCAAAGATCATTGCACATGCAGAAAACATTAGGCCTATACTTGAGCCGATACTGAAATTTAAGGATTAAAATTATATCATTCGTAACGTACTGTGCCATAAATGTGCACAAAACGTAAATTATGTGAGTATGTTGCCGTTAAGGCAGGTAAAATAAATTAAACATACACACAACAAAGTTAGGTTAGGCCTAGAGTGATGAACCAACATTATATTTTTATTGAATATATATAGTAGAACAAACCATTGAGGCCTTCCGGCAACTGCAGCGTATTAGGTTCAAAATGTCATCTGGGGCTATTGTATCTTGGGTTCTAATAGGGATGAGGTAGTTAAGCAGTCCATCGCGTTCTGCTCCCACCCCTATTCCTCTGGGCGAAAACTAGTGTTGTCACCGTTGTATCTGAAAGTAGCACAGATGACTATGCTGTTTGGCTGATCCCTCGGATGGTGGGAGGGATGAGATATCAGGCTGCACATTCGCCACAGACTTGACGATTGTGTCGTAGCAATATTTGTTGAGTGAGTTGTCATTCTTCGGGGCACCGTACCACCGAAGGAAACAATATTGTCCTGCTCTGGAATCTGATTATGAGTGGCTGAAAGATTGTTAAAGACTTCAGAAGCATATGCTACATTTGCATCCTTCTTGAACAGTTTGGAAAATGCAAGTTTGCCCTTGAGGAAGGCTGCTGTTGTAGTATCACATCTTGTGAATGAATGGATGAGCATAATGCCTTGAGCTCGTTTAACTCAGCGGTGGAAATACAGGCTGGTTGGCATCTTTCTTCAGCCCGGTTTCATAATTATGATGTATTGGTCTTTGGGGATTAGCACAATCAGAAGGACTATGAGGTCTGTGTCCTCTCCAATGACAACGACTTGTGAATCTGTTGACTTATCAATGGCTGTTTCAAAACAGGGGCCTGTTTCATCACATAAGCTGCAATTATTTCGGTTCACGTATAATGTTTTCTGCATGTGGAATGAACGTTGAGGGTGTCAAACCTACAAGGTTGGAGCTTTTTCCGTCATTTCTTTGTAAAGTGGCACTTATCAGTGAAGCTATTACTTTTGCACTCATACAGTACACTTTCCCGCCACTTTAGTACAAGTTCTCGTCACAAACAAAATACGTTTGGGTCGACATTGCGAAATAATATTAATAACAATAAAATATACCGCATATAATACTAATAAAATATACCGGATATAATAATAATAATAAAATATAAAGGCGAAAAACACAATAATTCGACTTCCTACGGACGTATGACGTTATATAAACTAACTCAACTAAAGCGAGAAACAAAATATTTTTCCGTCGACATAGCGACATAATAGTCATAATAAAATAAAATAATATACTGAGGCGAAATAGACAATAATTTGAATTTCTACGAACGAGATAAGAACTGGTGAGAGCTCACGAGGGTAGACCGCATGGGGAACAAATAATAAAGTATGCCAATGCAAAGAAACGTTTTTTTCGGAAATTACTGATTTTCGAGAGCGTATATCTCATTAACGGTTACAGATAGCAAAAATATTATAAGTATAAAAACTGTAGACAATTTTGTCTGCCTAAATTTTGTATATCTATATATTTTTGTAGGACCAACCCCTACTGAGATATAGGCAAAAATTAAAAAAATGGTACCTTTAACTCCCCTCCCCCCTCTTCCGCTAACCCTAGGGTCAAGGACTTTTAGTATGTTATACTACTAGGTACCCCAAACAATGTACCATAGTTGGTCTTTCCGCTTATTGACTTTCCTTCTAGAATCATTCGTTGACTGGGCTATTAACTAGGTTATAGTTTTGAAAATGCTATAAAATTACCTATCTAAGTATCTACATTGTATTTGGATAACCTAATAGAACTCCGATCCAATGCAATATTTTGTTCCAATGGAAATTCGACTTTTTTGGCGCTATCTATTGGAGAAACGACGGAAGCTGTTTGAAACACCAATGCTACCAATGGTTTCTCCCTAGCGCTACCTCGAGGTGCGATCATGTACTATTTTCGCGACAACCTTTTTTCCGGCACACAGACTATGGTATCTATAACAAGTTTAATTAAACCAAATAATAGGAACATAGATGTAATTATGTAGTAATCTCAAGGCATTTTAAAAGCTTAAAATTTGTAATAAATTCAACTTACGTTACATTAAGACAAAGAAAGCCTAATACTTTGTTTTATAAAAACTAAGCAAACGACATAATAATCTTTACGCACTGCACTTCGATATTATACTACCAAAAACAAGCCTGAAAACAGCGGGCTGATTTAAATGTTATTTAACGGTGAAATAATCATATTTTAACTAAAAATAACGTGTAACGTGTTGAGAATTCTAGACGTAATGGCTCCACTATTCTCAGTTAAAATAAAAAATACAGCAACATCAGCTGGTACATAGTGTATTAAGTATTAAGTGTTGATAGTAAGGTTCAATGTTTGCGAGATAGTTCAGGTATATCAGACATGAAATTTGATATGTAACAACGGTTAGGCTGTCGTTTATCTGCTAATAAAACAATTAGTTTATAAGGTATTGTTTTATTAACAGAGAAGCCTTGTTTTTAACTTTAAAAATTAAGACTTAATTTAATTAAGTGAAAATAAATATAGCCTAATAAATTATCTGTTAAATAATTAATTTAACTTATAAAATATAATATTTAAAAATACTCTTTTTTTGCATAATTATTAAGTTTGTAAAATGTAAGTAGCTTAGTGTTTCAAAAAGTCTTTCATTAATAACGGGATATCTTAAGGCTAAACTTCATCGCTTCTTGTTGTCGCTTGACTTATTTACCACATGCTAGTTAGACTATTCAGGAGTGGAAGCAGCGTATAGATAAATAAAGCAGAACCATAGAGTGAGTATTCTACTAAAAATATAATAAGAAAATTATAGTAGTTTAGAAGCTAATCTCGGAGGGGATACAAATTTAACTCACATTACATAACATTTTGAAAGTTAATTAAATTCATATTTAAAGTAGTTTGCAGTAACAACAGAAGGTTTTATTTGAACGAGAATTTGTCGATTGTGTCTTTAAATTCATAATTGGTGTTTGTGTGGTCACGTGCAGCTGAAAGTTAAGAATAGTTAAAACATTACTCCCCAGTTATAATATAGCTGTTGTAGCTCATGTGTCACTGAAGATGATTACTTTGACGTTGAAACGCGTTTGACAAATAAACGTATTTTTGTGAGATTGTGTTCTGTATTTTTATTTTTACTTTACAAATAATACTTCTCACGAGTCAAGCTTTATTATAATAAAATGTATACTTACTTAAAGAGTGTTTAATTAAATAAGCTTATACATTTATTTTGAAATATCGTGCTGTTATGGGTATTTATTCTTAAACCCACCACTTGAAAACAATTTAAAATTTGTTTACGCAAGATAAACCCGATTACACTAAGTACTTGAATCTGGCGGAGTACTGTTATTACTGCTTCTGCAACATTTGAAGACTACATACGTAATGTGGGGCGTAACTGCTATTCCAAGGATCATTTTGTTAGTGCATGTTTTAAATTAATGGCTATATTTTATACTTTTTCAATAAAATTATTGTTGTATGTTTTATACATTTTAGATAAACATTGAAGTGTTCATAAAATTAAATATTGAATTAAAAGTGATCAACTTTTACAATCGCGAGTGTACGTACTGTAAGTAAGTAACAAAATAGTATATCTCATGCGCAATATTGTATTGTTTGTTTG
>JAGFPH010001792.1:187289-201307 GCA_018207615.1 Philaenus spumarius | reverse complement strand
CATCAACTCTATAATACTTGTAAACTATGTAAACCATTTGATGTTATGTTTACAACTTTTATGTTATTTTATGTGTTATTGTAGGAATAACTAGCGATGCATTTAGAATAAAATATCGAATCCACCCAGGTTTGCACTTAACTGTTAACAGGTTTCAACAGGTTTCAATAGAGTTCAATATCAATTTAAAATGTTTTGAAAGATACAATGGTTTTGTGTTAGTTGATAAAATGATAAAATTCTCTCTAAGAACTACCAGAGCAAACGCCATAGGTGTAGAGAACATTTAACCTTTTATTTAGTTTTTTGTATTTAAATTTTTTTTATTACTTAGGTATTTTACTGAAAATGTTTTCTTTAAGGCTCATAAGCAATATTTAAAAGTTTTTGTAAATCAATACGTCGCCCGATCATAGGTGAACTTTAATTTTTTCCCCTGTATATGAAAATAATTTAAATTGTGATTTAATAATATTCCAGTTATAGTGTTTACTGTGAAAACGCTATATAAGATAAACCAACGGAAAAATAACAATCATCTAAATCGAAACAAGGATAAGGATAAAACGAAGATGATTACGATTGGTCAAATGGTGTACTGAAAGGGGGGGGATGAGGAAGGAGATCTATTCGTACAGCTAAGAGAGCTGCATCGCATACATGGCACATGCAGACATTTTTGAAAAACTTTAATAAATTTTAAAACGACGAAGAACAAGATATAAACTTTAAATGTAAGTGTTGAGCCATTTAGATGTCATTGCAAAATTTAATCGAAATCGGTCTAGTGGTTTCGGAGGATGGAAATTATAAAAATTGTCGAAATCTGGGGAAGAGGGCTTCTCCCAATTAATTATTGTTTCATTTACTATTATTTGGAACATGAGAATTAAAGCATAGCCTAGCAAACATTTCACTTTTTAAATCACTTCAAGCCATCCGTTTGAAAAAAAAAAAAACAAGATGAAATGTCTTTACTGCATAATGTATCTGCAAACGTTTTATTAAAATATTATACATAATGTTTGATATTCGTAACTAACACACATTTTTTTACACTATAGTTTATATTTATCTAACTTTTAATAATCCTATATTTATCAAATGTCACACTTAAAGTTATATTGCAACAATGAAACACTATGGTGTAGTATTGTGTTACATTGATATTGACATGGGAGATGAAATTATTAATAAACGCAACCATGTCTGTGCAATAACATTGCGGTTATATTGTAGGCCATTTGTGTGGAACAAAGTTACAAAATATTTAAACAGAATTATTATAGTCCGGTCGCTTAGTATACAATTACCGTAGGGTTAAAGTTTAGCTTTGTACACAACTGTTGATACCAAATTAATTGGAGTAAATTATCTCTGAAAAAAATGTATGTTTACTCTCTATAATGGAGACAATACTACAAACTTAGTATTATAAAGTACTAATCATTCACAACACAAAGCAGTATTTTGTCTATATACTTTATACACCATCAAATTAATGTAACAAGTGGCTTTCTTGATTCTTGCTTTCAAATTAAAAAATTTGAAATTCAAATTTCAAAGAAGTTTACATTAATCACACAAAGAAAAGTATTCCGATATCAGTCATGAAATTCGGTAAATCAAACGGGTTTTGATTTCCAATAACATCAGAATTAACTCAAATTCAATAAAACAGGACCAGAATGTTGAAGACCTGTTATATAGCCTACTTTACTTACTCTAAAAACTATACAAACTAGAATAAGTCAAAGAAAATTAAATCATTTATTTATTCTATTTTGTGTTTTAATAAGGGGTATTAGTTACTAAAGTGTGTTAAATATGATAAAATTAAGTTTACACAACATGGGAACTGTTGTGGGTAACTTATTTTCCTTAAAGTGCATAAATCCTTTTCCCCATCCAAACGAATTTATACTAAGTACTTATATGTGAATGAGATTATATTTATCTTTAAGTTAAACAGACAGTAACAGGACCATGTTATGCATAAAGTATCCAACTACCAAAATACGAAACTGAGTAAAACTACCCCAAAGTTATCTCTTTCAAAATTAATTCTCATGAAATATTAAAGTTATAAATGTAATAAAATTTTATTAAAAGGTATATTTTGAACCAATTCAAAGTAATATTTTAGTTATATTTTGCTACATTAAAACAATATAGTTTAAAATGACATATGCATTATTGGGTCCTTTATTCATTATTCAAAATCTACCGTAGACCTTGTCAAAGTAATATAATGATCTTTGGATCCTTTATGAAATTTTAGGAATAGTTAATATCATTAACATAAAATTTAACAAAAATTCTACAGAGGTAAATCTTGAGAAAATGGAAAAATTGGTACTCTCCCAGAAGTTCTTTTTAAAAATATATATTTCCAAAATATTCTTAATCATCAAAATTATTCTTGACATATCCTACAGTTTGCAGGGTTTCATCCCTTCTTAACTGAATGCCACGCATGTGAAAACAATTTATTTTAGTGCTTGACGCTGTTGTTTTTCGGTTAGAAATGGACTTTTCTAGAGATTATGAACTAAAAAAAGTAACAACTTTTCATTTTTGTAACATTAAAAGGGCTTTTCCTTCGAATTTCTTCATAACTGACACATAAAAATGAATGCCCGGGAATGAGGAATTTTAGATTTATTACTTTCAGCAATTTGGCTGGGATATTGGGATATTTGCTTAGGATATTTGGTAGCCATTCTTAGAAAAAACCAACATTAAAATAAATAAAACAATGTTACTTCCAAGATAAAAAGAAAATCTAATGTATAACTGAAATTATTTTTTCATAATCAGAATTACTCAATTGCGGAGGAACAAATTATCAGAACTAGATTTCGCATTGACTTGCCATTATTTAATTTAATAGAATGGTTAATTTCAATGTTTACGAAAATAGAACAGAAGTTGTGCAATTGATGTGAAATAAATAAATAAATAAAAATAATGCTAAACTTATTTAGTATTAAGTAAACCTTCAATAAAATAATGTGAATTGAATTTGATACATTTTGACTATAACATTTTACTGCTTAATAGTTTGATTAAAACTTAAAAAATACAAGTATTGGAACATATTTCTAATAAATTACTGAAAATACAAAATTTTTTAAACCAATAGAATACATTTTGAAATACATGTAAGCGGTTTGAAGTTTTGTAAAATAGGTGATTAATTATGTATTTTTTTTTAAGCATTATCACTTCTTATTATTAAAATCACTTCTACCGTTGTAAATCATGTTTTATGATACCTCAGGGTTTCCAAAAATAATTATTAAACGTTCTGGTGAACACAAACATTCATTTGTTACCGTCATACTTAAAATTAATGTCCATGAATTAATTCTACCTTTCAGACCAAGTATAATATACATATGGTTTCAATATATAAATTATTTACTAATTATAAATAACCTTCATATTACTTGAGCGATATGTACAGAAATTGTGCATCATCTGACAATATACTACATAAATGTATTACACACTTTGTACGATTTATTATTTTAAATGATTATTCTTAAATATTATTCTTTAAATAATATAGTGGAATAAAGTTTATTTTGCTATACATTTTTAGTCAAGCTGGACAATGAAATGGCAAACATTGCTTTATTATTTATATAACATAGAGTTTTACAATAATACATACACAAATGTTCCAAACATATATTTTATCCTATAGAACAAATCCCAAACTCAAGAAATTCAAAACATATAAAACTAATATTTTGTTATTAAAATAAAACATTACTACACAAAGAATCTAATTAAATCTAGTTAGACAAATACAATTAATTATTGCATTACTCAAATAATATACAGCTAGGGTACATTATGCAATGTACATTTTAATTTAGACTAAAAGTTTATTTGTTTCAAAGTACAACCTGGAACAGTTCTTTTATCCTCTTTGCTATTAAAATGTTTTAGGTTGCAAAATTCAACTCTAGGTTACTGTTTTTATACTTCTAATAAGCGCCATTTTGAATGCAAACAGGTTTGTTACACGTGTAACAGATGCAAGCAAGAACACAAATATTACAATGTTTATTTATTCCTCCAAATAGATTACTAAGCTGTACCTCAACTGTTCCTAACCATTTAACAATTTTATTGTTGCTGGTGTATAACCCAAATGGTAACCATTCAAAAGTTAATTTTTAATAAGCTTTAAACATATTTTAATCAATAGAATTTTAATAGAATTTTCAAATATCTGATTTACAGTTCTACTTCAGAAATGTTACTATAGTTTTATTAATAACATATTTTTAAGTTTTGCGACAGATAATTTTAAAAATAGATTTTACTTTTTTTAAGATGATTATATTTGCTATAGTAATAATACTGTCGCACTTATTGAAACTTAACATGTGCGTTCTATACGAGAAAGCAAGAACAATATTACAGTTTTCGTTAGGATTTGTAGCATTGACATTGGCTGTAAAGTGTTGTTTAATGGTTTTAAGGTGGGAATTGAATTCGATTTGAATAATTTATGACGTTACTTGGACTTCGTAAACACAATTTGCTACATCGAAATTGTCTGAATAGTGTGCTCTGTAAATAATGACGGTGAATTTTAACAGACTAAAATCTAATTTATTTACCGAATAAATAAATAATATTTACGAAAAGCAGAGCGTTTTCCTAGTAATGGAATACTCTGAATTAGCTTAAATAAATAGCAGACAATCCCACATTGCTGATCTATATAAAAATAAATATATATATACTATATTAGTTCCTACTATTTAGAAGATATTTCCAGATATATCTTAGGTTTTCCAAATATTACTTCTACACGTAGGATAAATTTTACACGAATGAAAAAATAGGTTTAGTGTCAAAGCTACTGACTAATTTCCCTTAGTTATGCTGTAAAATCTGCATTTGTAGATTAAGTATAACGTATTTTGTAAATATATAAATTATGCACTGAGTTTAGACATAATTCCTTTTACTTGTGGAATATACACTAAAAACATTTACCTAAATGGTTCATTTAAACCGAAATGAAGTAAGTCATGCTATTTACTTCTTTTCTATGCTGGTTCTTCAAATATCCATGATAAAGACGAGATTACAATAAATATAATTGCTTCAAATACTTTACACGTGATCGCTGTTAATACAGTTTACGGTTCTTTGCATTTTTTTAGTTGGAATTTACTCCAATTGTAGTTGTCAATGTATTACATAAATCACAAAAAAAAACACATATTTTACCATATCATGATATCAATTGTAAATATTTATAACAAAAAAAAACACAAATTTGTTTATGTTTAAGATATTATTATTATTGGGAGATAATAGATAGAAACCTTTTACCTTGGAAAGATATTGAAACTTTGATGACAATTTGTTTTTATTTTGAACAAATAATTAGTACCAATCATTAAAAAGGCATTCTAAATTACTCGTACTATTCAATATGAAAATTGTATAATTAAAATAAAGTTTCAGACTGATCGTATGGCCTAGGAGAGTTAGAAGAGTTTAGTTTTTAAGACATAAAATAAAGACATTTCATGTGTTTAAAACTTACAACTGAACGAACATAAAACAAAAATATAAAATTATACTGTATTAAATATCAAAATTTTGATATACAGGGTTATTTTCTCTAGATCCCAAAATAAAAGTTAAAAACGAAAAACTAATAGTATTGTCTATACTGTAGAATTATCACATGAGTCCATCTAAATGTATAAAATAATTTAAAGTTGATTTTTGTAAAATGTCAGTAACACCACGCATTGTACATTCAGCTTCCCTTTGGACGGTTCACGTTTTAACTACATTACTACATAAATAATGTTGTCCATATTACGAGCACATAGAAAATACTATAGACATTTATTTTGTAATACATTCCATAAAACGTTAATCTTTTCAAGTTAATAAGTATATAAATGTTTTATTAAATTACATAAATTGTTTATGTAGTATACTGTTTTAACAAGATCAGTTTAAATAAATATTTTAATTTAATAAATAATATTTCACTATATAAAAATGCATGATCATACTCTTTAAAAGGCGAAACGTAAAGAAACGGAGTAATACATGTTAATCCTAAACATGTATAGCTATTTTAATTTCAATTATACATAGAGCGGACTGTGCATTTTACCTATTGGTATGATGTATACAGAAAAAGAATGTTCCATAAGTGAGCTCATAAAAAGTTGACTTTCTGTCAATTGGATTCATCACTGGTGCTTTGAGTTATATTCCTTTAAAAAAATTTAATTTGCTTTGAACTTACAGAATTTTGGTACGATATAAGAAGTGATACTTTGAAACTGACGGCTTCTTAAAATGTAATTTACTTTAGAGATAAAGGGATCTTGTGTTATCTACATTTCTTTGAACACTTAGCTAAATAAATAGATAATAAATATTATAATTCTATGAAGGAGTATGTGTGGCTTGATTATTTAGCATTGTTTTAAAATAAATAAGGTTAAGCTCCTGAAAATACTAGAAAAGCTAAATCAGATAACAAGAAAAAGAATTAATTAAATTTCTTTCATTTCAAGTTATAATGTCAAATTAACAGTGTATTAAATTTTGTTAAAATTTTGTAATTCATAAACTTCCCTTATGAGATTTTGCCCTTATTAACTATTTAATCATTTATAGAGCGTTTTAATGTTTAGCCTACAGTCCAAATAATGTTATTAGTAAAAAAAAAAAACATCAAATATTCAAGTCAAACAAGAACTTATAATATTTTAACTAACTAATTCCCTCCCAGTTTTTCAGAACTCAAATTTAAGAATATAAATATGTATCTTAGTTAAATTATGGAAATTTTATTTTGTTTTTTTGTTGTCCAAGTATGGCTGAGGATGGAGACATTGTCGTTTAATCGCAATAGATTTACTAACCTAATGTGCTTGAGAATATTACTGTGTTATTGTTATAATTCATAAAACACAGAAAACCAAGAGTTGAATCTTCATTTCCGTTATTCAAACAGTTAAGAATTTTCCCTCTTAGGCATTTGTATATTTTCAAAGTTCTAAGGATTTTTTTATGAGAGGCGGTGATAAAAACATTATATAGAGAGAAAATAAGAAAAATCTAAGACACCCCAATAGTTTTGAACAGCCGAGGCCGTATATGGAAGCATTTAAAAGTTCTTTCGCCTACATGGCACCAAAACTTTTGAATAATTTGCCGCCTGAAGTGATAGACTTAAAGTCATCAAATAAATTTGTTAAAATGATTTAAAAATGGATTTTTCTTAGGAAAATGTAGACAACTATTATAGAGAAATATAAAAAACAAATATATCAAAACTAAACTTGGGCAAAGAATTCCAGAATTATATTTTTTTTTTATTTTCAACAAATTTTTTTATCAAGTACTTATTTTCTGCTTCTGCCACTGGTTCTTCATTTCTCGACGGTAACACCAAATCACGCTTTTCCTAAGGGGTGCCTAATTAATTCTGCCAATATAATTTTTATAGTTTGACTAGCAATGTTTTTTATGTTAAATCCTTTTGTATATTTTTTTCTAAAGCTTTTGTTGAAATTTTTATTCTTGAGGCAGCATATTTGTTTATAGTTATTTATTTATTAAGAGGTATGTATATTTTATCACTTTTTTAAAATAATATAGTTAGAACTTAATTTTAAGTTTGCATTTTATTTATCAATTATAGATTTTGTATTGTTTGGTGGGCTTAATTTGCAAAATGTAATTCAAAGCAGAATTAATAAACTTCGTAAAAGAAATCTTCTCAAGCTCAAAGTTTATACATCAATAAAATAACTTTAGACATCATTAATTATGGTTTTCTTTATTGCTAAATTTTTAAGATTTCGTTATTTGTATATAACACAATTTTAATTTTGATTCTAGTATAGTAATTGTTACGTGAATAAATTTTGTAATTCAACTAAATTATTCGTCAGATTTTAGCAATAAAGTAATTTTTACAAACCTTCTCTTTTATAGACATTGACAATGATGTTTGTTGGCGTATAGATCCAAACATTTATCTTTTTCAAACCTTCTTCCCCTCGGACCAGTCATCCATGTAAATTTATGTACTATTGAAATAAATATTTCGTCTTCGAAGTGTTTACATTACCTCAGACACAGATACAGCAAATTCAAAATTTGTTAAACAAATTTCTATAAATTGTAAGTTATAAAGTTTGTTTGACATATTCTGGTAAATATAAACAAGTAATTATTTATTTTAAAATAATAACAATACACTAATTCGTGTATTAGTTAAAGTCGTCACTTTCAGTGATGCATGAGCTATATCTGTAACTGGTAGTTTTAAGTTTTTAGTTGTAAGTTTTTGAACAGACGATCATTGCCACTTTTCTTCGTTCTATTGATAAAACTGAGATCTTACATTAATATGCTTCAACATATTTCACTTCTAGTTTGAGTAGATATTGACTCTGATTAGCAGAAAAATACAATTTTCAGTTGTAAGTAATATTGAAGTAAATGTTATAACCATTTAAATAATCACCTACAAATAAACCATTTTTGTCAGTGTTGTATTAACAATTACAACATTATATGGTTCATTCAGATGCAAATTTATGTTTAGTTTGTTATACAATCATTAATTAGATCCAGTTGATGTTCTTATGTGCTTAAATGTTATTCCGTGCCATATAGTATCAGACAGTCACTTTGTCTTAGTACTTGTCTCAACAGTTATTTGGGGAAATTTAAATATTTATCAAGAACCTAAATTATAGATAAATGTTAATACAAAATATTTCTTTCTATTATTTAGAATCTATTAAAAATATTTTGAGAAACCATTCTAAAGATAATAATTTTTAACTATAATTACATTTCACACTAAAGATAGTTTAAATTGCATAATTAGATAACTGAAAAATTTAAATGGTGTTAAATAATGTTGTTTTAATTTTTAATACCGTATCACAGTCAAAGTACGTTTTTGTAAACATATTATCACTTCAAACAATATGTTCTAATTAGAAAAAATAATCTCTAATTTTAAATTAACAGTGAAAAATATTTTGTTGTAACTATATTGTTTGAGAGACTGAGCTCTCAAAACTGGATATTGTCGTCGGGGAATGAATGCCAAGGTTCTGGATAGTAAGTACTTTTTGCTAACAAAATTTAATTGTCTCATACGTTGTATAGTTTTTTACTCTAATAGTCTTATAATAACACCAAGTTATATCTAAATGTTAAATTAATTTCAGTTCGGTTCTCCGGGAATACAATTCCATAAATGATTGGAATTGAGTGAGGTCTCAGAGAGTGCTACCTACGCTATTGTACCTAAGAGGGATCATGGAGGCGAGTTTTAGGGTTAGATGTTTTTATCACAGACATTGACGCAAAATAAATCTCTCACTAATGTTTTAAATTCTTATAGTATTTAAGATGTTTTTGTAATTGTTAATATAAGCTAACATATATACACATAATATTTATTTATATATAGAAACTATTCGTCGTCATAATTCGGTATCTTATCTACTAATTTCAATCATATTAAATCGTTAACTTCTCTTGATAAAATTTAAATTCAATATAGGTCAACAAACAAAATAATTAGCTCGTGCCGGCAGTACTCCGACAGAAACGTACTACGGTGTCAGACACGTTCATTTTTTTGTGTTAATGTATGTGTTGTTTTAATGTTTGACGACCTCATATGAGTGAAATAACTTATCTGATGATGGGGTCAAGAATTCGAAACTAGTCAAGAACAACTCTCTTATTGTCACAAGACGGACCTACAAGGTAATTAATATATTATATTATAAAATAATTTAACTTAAAAGTTCTCATTTTTTAGACGCTATCGACAAAATTAGGAGTTATTCTATCTTATTTAACTTTCAACTTGAGTAAATCAGAAAATAGGTTTTTACTTGAATTCAGAATTTATTTGAGAAATATGACTTGCATGGTAAGCATTAGTGAACAATAATCAAGCATTTTTGTATGCCTGCATAATAGTACCAGTTGACCTAGTACAATAACTGTAAGTTGAAATATAAATAAATAACTCATAGTTGTGCTATATTGTAAATTCTTCTAAATATCCATGTGTTTACACTGTCAATGGTATTTGCTGGCATGTAGGCCCTAAATCAAATCATTTATTTGGCCTACCCTATCATTAACCTACCCTTACTTTGTCGCAATCATTAATCTCTCTATATATACTTCAGATTTATATATGTTTTCTTTGAAATGTTTTATAAGTCAGATACAAAAACATTACATTATTAATGTAGAAAAAATTTAGTGCTGCACATTATGAGAAATTCGAGTACTAATACTAATTTGATATTAATTTTGGTACCAAGTCACAAGTAAATATATGTGGGAGTATTGCCGGCCTGAGCTAATAGCAAAACAAACATCACCAAGTCAAACTACACGCGTCACCTTGCTGAAAACAAACACGGACCAGGTGATTTTAAATCTAGTGTAGAAGCAATACACGTTTGCAAAAAAAGGCAGGTTAATGAACGCGAATGAGGAATTCGAGATCTACAGAGCCTTCAAAAACGATCCAGATAACATCCTAAATGATCAACTTTCATTCCAATCGCATCGTTTATATGACACAGCTTTAAATTATTTAAAAGCGCCCAACAGTAGTCTTTATCAGCCGGACTAGTAGCTCAGTACTCCGACAGACATGACCGAGTGCACTACGGTGTCAGACACGTTGCATTTTATTGTGTTAGTGTATGTGTTGTTTTAATGTTTGACGTGCTCATATGAGTGAAATAACTTATCTGATGATGGTTTCAAGACCTCGAAACTAGTCAAGAACAACTCTCTTGAAGTCACAAGACCTACAAGGTAATTAATATATTATACTAATACTAATATTTCAATAAAATACTAATATTTTGATAACAGAATAAAAAAAACAGATATAATATATTAGGTAGGAAATTAAACAATTGTATTCATCCCTTCTTATTATTATTTTTTTTTCAGAATATTACATTGAAAGCTCCCCAAAGGAAATCTTGAATATAACTAAATTTGTTTTATCTAATATTTGGACACCTTATTCATACTATTTACTCATATAAACAATATATTGGATGAACGATAATTAAGATAAATAAATATTCATATATTTCATATAGTAGAGACCCATAAAATATTTATAGTATTTAAAAAGAATTCCCCAATGATATGATGAATATGACACATATTATATGATCTGAAAATAAATATTTATGCATTTTGTTGACTCTTTGGTTTGCATACATTTTCGAAATACAGATTTATATGTATGGCATTTGTATATATTTAGTTATTGCTACTTCTAAACATTTGCATTGTACAACGAATGTCAAAAACAAAAGATCTGCACATTTTTACGAAAGTATCTTGAACAAACCAAAAAATTCAAATTACAATCGTATACTTTATAACTCAATTTAGTATACACATGTCATTAAAATATAAATGTCCAGACATTACTAATCATGTAGGCATGATACCCTTTTTGTTATTAAAATAATACGTTACATAAATGCATAATATTATAACTATCCATGTTGTTTAGCAGAGGCGTATGGACTATGTATGGACCATACTATCTATTTATTGTAAGGAATTGAAATCTGAGCAATGGCTTGTACAAGAAGAATTTGTAAAAAGATGTT
The DNA here is from genome assembly GCA_018207615.1 of Philaenus spumarius. Taxonomy (NCBI): domain Eukaryota; kingdom Metazoa; phylum Arthropoda; class Insecta; order Hemiptera; family Aphrophoridae; genus Philaenus; species Philaenus spumarius. The sequence continues at coordinate 189,602 of JAGFPH010001792.1, read as the reverse complement.
TGCCATTTAAAAGAAAGGTTATTTAAGATGAGTTAGTTTATACAGGTACTTTTTAATTCGTTTATAACGGTATTGTGGTTGCAGCTTACCACCAACAGATTTATTTTTGCATAAAAAAGAGTATGTTCTATCAGAAAAAGTTATCTAAAAGTAATAACTTTGACTAAAAATTTAACAATGAGGCGATGACAGAAAGATGGAAGGAAGGATGTAAGAGTCGTTGGTCTATAGAGTGACAAAAGTTTTACTCTGTACTGGTTATATCAAAGCAAAGAGCAGGAAATGATCAACAAGGATACATTATTTATAACAATCCCACAGTTCATGTTATTATAGTTTAATATATTTACATTACAAAATATACAAACAAAAAGCATTGATAGTAAAATTCTGAGAACGAGTGATAATTTAAAAGCTCAAAGAACAATAACATAAATAAATACAAGACCATAAGGCTGTTGTTGCCAATGGTTTTAAATATTACAACTTGACATTCTTTCAGTTTTCAAATAAAGCAACACAAATCTTTATTTATTTGGTGATTTTCTAAGGAAATCATACCAGAAACTATTCACAGTATTTTCCTAAATAGTAAAGTAATGCCTAAGTGTAATAGTTAGTGTCTAATCATAAATATGATCTAATCAGTTGCTACCAATATCTGTACGATTTCATAAACCGAAAATTACATTTTGGTAGGAAAATTTTTAGTATAGGTAAACAGTGATAATTAGAACCCTGAATTGTTTGATAACTTAAAAAAAGGCTAGATACACAAAACAAAATCATTTTTTTTTTTAGAATTGCATTTATGTGTAAACGTCAGGCTGCAACTATTACAAGAACCGGGTCACTATAATCAGGAAACGATGTTGTTGATAGCTTATGTAAATTGTACATAAATTACTTACAGACTCACTTTTCTCAGAACAATAAAACAAACCTGACCTGGTTTATTTAGTCAGTTTATTTGATCAATATTAGTAATAAACAAACCTGACCTTTTTGATTTAGTTAGTTTAGACGATCAATATTAAATTGAATTAGTACGTTTTGAGGTTTTGTTTACGTCTGTTTTCTCAGAAATAGTCGATATTTAAAATGAGGTGCAACTGGATTTATGCTCGCAGTAGTGATTTTGCAATGACACCTTAAATAATATAAGAAATTCGCTTCTCAAACCACTACCTCTAGCCGTTTCAACGTAATACATTTAAAAAGGAACAACTAAAACAATCTAGACTAATATTTAAGGCCAACACATGGTATAATCATAATATCCACAATACGTAGAGCTTGTTTAACCACCTACAAAAAGAAGTTGTTAATTGTTTGTATATTTAAATATATAAAAGTGGTAATAATATTTTTATTTTTAATATTTTTTATTTTTATTTAATGGCATTAAAAAAAATAATTATATTTAATATGTCTATGCAGTTACCATTATATGTTATTGATAACGTATTATTTATATTTATTTTTAATTTGTATTTTATTGTTATTTTGTACAGGCTGATATAACAATAATTCTAAGGGAAATTGTATCCCTAACAAGATTTGGAGAAAAATATAATACCAACTCAGTTTTTTTAGTGCTTTACTATCATGGCATTCAGTATCATTGCCGGTTTCGAATTTGTTTCACCACTTTATAATAAATTCAGTTATTATTACTGCTTCATAATCTTCTTCACTAGTTATTATTTTACGAGTACTTAATCGTCTTCCTCCTTCGGAACCACTCTGTTTTCTATAGTATTATGCTGTTCGTCTTTTTCCTGCTGTTCGCCTGCTTCCCCCATTGTAAAATCTGTACACTAGAATTTCATCAACATAATCACCCCTGTCATCAAACCACCAACTTTTCCCACTTCGTGACGACGATTGACTGCCACCTCCAGTAAAACCTGTTCCAGTTTCAGTTGATTCAAACTCACTGGCTTCGCTATTTGAATAATTAGCTTCTTTTGTATGTACATTACCTGCGTTCTCTTTCGTATTAGTTTCTATTGATCCCCTTCTAGTAATATGAAACGTAGAATCTTGACTTTCACAACCTTTACAGTTTTCAACTGACTTCTGTCCTTCGTGTCTACCTTCAGAGTTTTTTTGTTGTGCCTTGTAACCTCCAACTGTTATAACCCGTCCATCCTTTCCAAAACCTGTTATGTATCCAAAGTTGAAAAACCACCGATCGGAGTCATCTCCACTTCCTTCTGAGTCTTCTACCTCTGAGTAGTCTTCAGGTTCTTTTTCTGGACGGCTTTGTTCAGACTCATCACACAATTCATAATCATAGTCTTCTATCTC
>JAGFPH010001792.1:106774-120382 GCA_018207615.1 Philaenus spumarius | reverse complement strand
GTCCTCCCCGTCTTTGAACATCTGCACCTTCTCCAACATGTTGATTGCTTCCCCCGTTATAAAATCTATACACTAGAATTTCATCAACATAGTCATGTCTATCATCAAACCATCGATTTAAACTTCGTCTTGATGACGTATAACCACTCCTTCTAGACGTTCCTCTGCCAGATTCATCTTCATATTCGGAATTAGTGTGCCTTCTTGTACGGCGGTTAACTGCAGGAATTATATCTGTGAAAACATAAGATGAAATATAACATTTAAATGTCATTCGCAAACCAATTATATGGAATAAAGTGATACTCAGGTATATAAAAAAAAATGAAATAAGTCCTTGTTTAGAACATTGTCAGATTGGATCAATTAATAAACTGAATCATGTATAGTGAACCAAAATAGAAACAGTTTAATCTTAAAACTGAAAGTTTATATATTTCCAACTTTAAACTAACGTTACCGTTAAGTTAACTTTCAAATGATGCAGTCTCAGAAAATATGCATCTATTTGTTAAATTGTATGCAATAAATTACACATACTTGACTAGTTAGAACATCATAATATAATTATAAATGTGTTTGATTATAAATATAAATATAAAGTCTAGATTTTTCACACAAATTTAAATATATTTTTCTCTTTAAGACATTTTGGAAATGAAACTTCCACTTCTAGCTTCTTAAACTCGAAACACTGCAAAGAAATATTATGATATTGTTGTCAGATATATATGTAAAAAAAGTTATATATATCCCAACAATGAGCTATATTACTTAATGAATAATAACTTAATTATAAAAGTCAGCATACATTTTAACAGAGCAAGATTTAAAACCCATCTTTATGTTTTAAGTCCAATAAAATTCCTTTGCTGACCTGTCATATTATCACTAAAACATAAATTATCCTTGAGTTCTAGAATGCTTAGAAAGTTTAGAATGCTTGGTAGATTTAATAATACACGTAGTAGTTGACAAATAATTTCTCGCCGGTAAAAGATAAAAATACTGAGGAAGAGACAAGAACGGTGGAGTTAATTGGACAATCCCTTTCTGTTTGAAGTAAATCATGGGTTTTTACAAGTTAAGAGGAATAATCAAAACTTCATTAAATACCAAATTTAACATTCAAGTTTATCATTTTTACGTGACCAATTAAAATCAAAATTTTGGTAAAAGACAAAACCATGGATACCTACATCGCATAGACAAATGTGTCCTAAAACATTTATGAATGGAGAAAGTTAAGTGCCACGAATCAAATTAAAAAAGCGTCCAAAAGAATATGCAAGAAATCAAATATTTATTTTTGTTGCATGAAAACCTATCTCAAAATGTATAAAATAATACAAGTAAAAATATGTTAAAAATGCATTTAGAAGAAATAAACCAAATCACATCCAAATAAATTCAAACAACACAAAATTGTTAAGCATACAATTTTAATGTTTAAGGTCAGAAATTTTTTTATAAATTAGCTGCGACATTGTCGAAAAAACTTAATAAAAATCTTATTATATTCAATCAGTAAACCATTACAAAGTTGTTTAGCTATTTATAGTTTCTAGAAAATACAAACAAGTAGTTAAGCAAAAGTTTGAAAAGAGATACATTTGCATACATAAGTATTCAGAGAACTGTAAGCAGTTTTCTCTAGAGTTACCTGGAACACATTATTTTAAAGATTGCACGAACATTAAAAAAACAAATTATTGAGCTTAGATGAAAGGTATTTTAACTGAGAAAGTAAAATTTATTTGTGTATTCATATTTTGTGATATGTTTATATCTATATAATTTTAAATTTAATTCTGGTAAAATTCAACCACTAATGATTACAACAGCAAATTAAATTAAAATAAAGATAAATTGAAACAAAAAAGGTTCCAATAACAATTCAAACATGCCTGTTTATTGCGGTTGTGACTGTCATTTGCATTACTTAAAAGAATGTGTATTTAAAGGGTAAAGGGCATGTTAGATGGTTAAATTATTTGCATGAAACGTATCTACTGAGTAAATACCACTTATGCAACATTCTTAACAAATGATTTCCCGGTGGTTTTAAGAAACTACAACTATACCAAATAAATATATTAAATTAAAATATTTAAAATTTGTTTCATAAATCCTCGAACCTTATTTACAACATTGCCTACGATACCTGATAAAGTGAAACTGAAGGAAGGATTGGAGACTAACTTTTCTTCAAAATGTCGGTCCAAAGCGAAGCATCCAAATACAAGCAGTTCCTTATTAACAAAAAAATATTTTCATTACTAATAGATCATGATAAATGTTTCCGGTACGCAACAAAATACCAAGTATGTCTTACGTTGAAAACTAATTATATTTAAAAGAGCAATGCTAAACTAAAGATGAATTATATATTTTTAAACGTTTTTAGTAAGTGAGTGGTTCAATTATTAAAATAAGTATTGCAATGATATACAGAAATATATTAAATATCATCATATCTTTGCGTTAAAATTAGTCTAAAAACTAGGCCTACAGTTAAATTAATTATTGTTGTTATATGAAAACAATTACATTAATGCTATTGGTAAGATAGTACGATTAGAAGTATACACATCTCACGTGCATTGTTTTAGTTTTAGTACGCAATTTGTGTGTAGGTTGACATTAAATTTTAAAATAAAATCTTCATAGCTAAAATTTTGTGATTATTTCGTTTTAATAAATTCAAAACTTTGAAAGTATCACCATTTTATAATGTAAGTGATTATTGTCCGATAAAAAAATAAAACGAAATATTTTTTAAATTTGTACCCGGTTATTCTGACATATATCAATCTGTGTATATAGCAAATCATAACGTCTACGTCTACAATTACCATAACTATCCTTATTTTAGGTTTAGCTTGAAAAATACATACATTAAGCCTACTTTCTACGATTAAACGTATAAAGTTAAGATCACTAATGACTTGGAAGCACATTTATTTCTACACTCTTAACAAATATAAATAGTCTATAAAAAATTAAAAATTCCAAATAAGCTAAGGTTCTGTATATATTTTGGATAAATTATTATTTGTCAAAGAAAAAAAAATATACAAATAAAAAATATCAAGAATCTATAAAAGTTTTAATACTTTTTTAAATTTTTAGGAAAAAGAACAAATCAATCATAATTATTATTAAGGTAGGTCAAAAATTAAATTAAATATTAGTATGTATCTAACTGTTTTGTTTAAGCATTCCCTTTAACATTCTTTGCCCCTATTTTTTCTCATTGTTTGTGAGAAGTTGAATTTCACTAGTACTGAATAAATTATGTTAATGGTTTCCTACAAATAAAATGTATCTGTTAATATTCGAATAAACTACTTCGAATATCATTTGCTAAGAGTCCACTTGAGAAATGCATGAATAATCAGATTTCTAGAATGTGGAGTACGCCAAATGAGGCTGGTGAAAAGAGGATTGTTGAATAAATGTGTATAATTTAAAATCATAGTAGTATAAGGGGTTTCAAAGAAACGTGAAATAAATTTACGTATTTATGAATCCTCTTGTATAATTAGTGTGCTTGTATTTTCTCTAATTTGATCAGGTCTGAAATTGGATAAATGTGTTTTAAATGTTATATATTATTACTAATATTCTTGCGTAAAAAACACAGGCAAATTAACTAAATACACATCAGATGAAGGTTAATTTAAATATATATATATATGTATATATTTAAAAACAGTAATAATTATTATAACCTAACAACGATGTGGGTACTTTTAAACTCGATAAATATGTGTAAAATTATAAGAATCAAATTTTAGTATAACACATTTTTAGTAATACAAAAATATAAAATTTTAAGTGCCTTCTCACTTTGAACATGTGTAGACATTTTCTAATATGAATAATTTAGACCAGGCAAAGTACTAAAAAATAAATAAATTCCTAGGAAGGCTCAGGGGAGGGAGGGGGTTATATGCATAATCTTTTATGAAAGGGAAAAGATTTGTATTTCCAATATTTCCATATATTTGTATCTTGTATTTCCAACTAATTTACTAGAACAAGATTTTTTCAAATGAATTACTCAAACAATCAAACTCAAAACCAGCAGTGGCGTATTTTTTCTTCTCTCATACATCTTTGTAAGGGACACTAAGCCAGCAAGCGAGCAGTATTATTAGATACATTCACTTTTTCTCTCTATCTCTCTTCTTATTTCCTGTGACCCCTCCCAACACTTCAGAGCTTTGAATCAGCAGAAACAGCTGTCATTCGAACCGGCGTGATCCTCACTATATGCCTTTAAGTCGCCATCCGAAAATATTTCAAAACTTTACTGTTTTCCCCCATCGGACCCGACTCCTCCGAACCCCCTGGGGTGTTTCTCATAGTCAGAATTCAAATCAGCCCCCCCCAAAATCCCCAGAAATGAAAATTTCAAGTTTATGTCGCTACTTCACAAATTTCCCACATCGCCCACCGGTGCACAGGGCATTTCACATGGTCAGAAATGAGATCAGAGCTCAAAAACTCTCTAGTACCAATTTTCGCTGCTTTTTATCCATTTTTATAGGTTTCAAAAAAATTATGCACTTATGCACCCGCGATGCATTTCCGCTTTCTACCGAAACAAAACGCTTTAGCGCAGACGCACGGTTTAAATATTTGATTTGATCGTTGTATTCAGTGCGAATAAACACAACATATTATCAAAGATTCCGCTCATAGGTTTTGAGCATTCTTGTTATTAATTTATAAATATAACGTAAACTTAAATTATATTCCAGGCTTGGATTTGAGTTGAATTTTATATGCTAATCAGAGTACATTATTATGTCTATAATAAAAAAATTATTAACCTAAAAGTTGTAAACATAATATTTAATGGTTCACAGCTGATCTATGTAACCAGTTGTTTATTTATGTTAATGAGTATGTAAAGCAACATAACTTCGCATCTGTGATATACTATTTTGTTAGTCACAGACGAACGTACAAATACTCGATTTCATAGGGGTTGATAACATTATATGTAGGTGACCAATTTGAAAAGTAAATCATTTCACAAAAAAAATTCTTTTCAAGCTTTATAAATTTATGCTGTTAGTCACTTGTCAGGCATATGAAAACGCCAAATGCCACACTAATAAAATCCATAATATAAATTATAAATTAACAAATTAGATAAAAAAATTACATAAAGAAATCTCAGTAAAGGTCGATTCAAATCGAACAAGCCAGATAGCTGTGACAGATATTATTTCAACAGGAAGTTATAACGGATGTGCCAGCTTGAATTATTTAAAACACAAATACACAAAATTATACGTTATTCTAGTGAATCAACGAGTGTAGGTACGCGAAAAATACTGTAAAATATGTTAATCTGTAAAGCCAATCAGAACAATCCAAATTTCTAATTGTCCAATCAAAGAAGAAGAAAAAACTGCGTGAATAAAAGAGGTGGGAGATATGGAGAGGAAAACGTGGTCTGTATAAAATAAACCTTCATGGGGATCACATGGAAAAATTGCTCTTTCTAAGAAAATTACATAAGTGGAAATTAGCCAATCTGCAGAATCATCAAAGTGACCACCATTTAATTATCAGTGAAGAGTAAAGCAAATTTTAATAAATAAATCATTGTTACAAGTGTTCGGTGTAAGTGTGAAAGGAATAAATAAAAGGAAAATGATGTAAGTAGCTTTAAACCGCTCATTAATGTAAGATAGATCTCGAGGGTTAGTATAATTATCAAACGAATTAATATTCTGGTTTATATTATAAGTGTTATTTTGTTTGTGAAGAAATATATGCAAACACGAGTAGACGAGTATTCAATAACTATTTCAATAAGAATTAGCTGATGGAGGGTTTTATGAAAACACCTCAAAAGTAATTAGAATCAGTTCTGGTCCCATTTGGTAGATTCTGTAAATAATCTAGCTGAGAAACTACACGGTAAATTATATTTCAATTAAAATAAAAGCATTACTATCTAATTAAAATTCACTATGTTTTATAGGTTTTAAAAATATTATTAATGAGTAAAATTACAAATGTGATATTATATTAAAGTATTCATTTAGATATTACTGTTATAGATGACTAGAATCAAAATAAGATTAATGTTGTTGGTATTTAGAATAGGTATTATATTTTGTGCTAACTGCTAAGGAATTAATATTATACATTTTTTCCTGTTGGTCTATGTTCTAATTGAAAAGACCAACTCAAATTTTAACCTTTAATTGTTTTATAATTTGTATCATATTGAACTATTTATTGTAGAAATTATTTAACAAATTTTAATAATATAGCGAACAATATCTTAACTTAAACTCTGTAATTATTTCAACCCAGTTTTATTTGTAGTTAGCCCATTTGCCCAAGCAAAATTTGATTCGTTAGTGGAATCTGGTGGACGCCCCTTTAATTTGAAATTTAACCTTAAAATCATTTTACAAATTAGTGTCAGACACATTACATAATGGAAATTAAGATAATCTTACATGATAAAGTCTCATAAATTCATATAACCTTACATGGTGGAAGCTCCGGAAGTAAAGCGCAGGCGTATCACTTATGTTCAATACCGTAATATGTGCAAATGCAGTATATTTTAAAATAATTTCAAATTTAAGGTTATAACAGCAATTATAATTTTGATTGTATAAATTAAATTTTAGCCCAGAAACTGCTATTATAATTATTCTGTTAGCAATAATAGTACATTGTTTGCGGTTTAGGTACACTTCCCTACGCAATATCTGCAGTCAATAATGATAGTCTTAAACAATTAAATTTCATAGTCAAGATCAATTGATGGAATGGATTTTATGTAGATATAATATAACTCAAAAGTTGAGTTTATAAATCGTGAAAAGATCCATTCAGAATGTTGTTAATAATGATATTGAAGGGCTGTGTCACTAATTTTACTCGATACGACGATCTTTTTTTCTTTGCGACCAATAATTTCATCTCCCGAGAACATTTTCTTCTAACCTTAGTGCGCATGAGTCGCGTTGTTTCAAGGAACTCGGTAGCGTTCCATGCGTCAAGCTATGGCACACTACTATAGTGCTAGAGATGCAATAAGAAAACATTTAAAAATATTTTGCCTTTAAGAGGAGGTGGTACTTGATTTAAAATCCGCCTTTTAGTTTCCAAAGTAAGCACTAGAGTCGCTCTACGAGTTTGTCCTTCCTTATCACTGCTTGGAGCGCTGCCTGCACAAACTAAGATAGTTAGAAATAACCGGTCCCCAACTGAAAGAGAGGGGGAGAGAGAGAGATAGAATAAATAAAGTAAATACAATAAAGATAAAATCTTTCACAACCCTCGACTTTAGGCCTGGCCTTTAGACGTAATAGAAAATGATAGGAGGGGGAGAATGCTTACACAATTTTGGCCCGTCCATAAGTATAAGAATCGCGTTGACATTATTAGTACCCTTCATAGGTAAATGTTGAAATCTTGAGTTCTAATTGTCCATTAGATGCAACTATTATATTTCCACTTAAATTTTATATTTTTCAATTTATTACTAAAATTGATTATAACTGTTGTCTAATTTGGGTTTTTACATTGCAACATAGTTTGCTTATGACTTATAAGATTGTAATATTTAGGCCTACTGCCACAAAGTGTTTGAAACAGTAAAAATGTAACAGCTTATTTTTACTAACTTCTCCATCTGAAAAAAAAACATTTCATAGACATTTTTTGTCTCTTGAAATTGTTTCTAAAAACGCTTCCTTTGTGAGATATTAGCAACTTTATGTCGATTTATTTCAACACGTTTAGGGTTGCCATTTTGTTTCGGGTGGTCCGATTTTTCTTTCCTTTATGCTATTTTTCTGGTCTTAAATAGACCTTTAAAAAGAGGTATCACATGACCATACTTCCCATTTAAAAATTTTAAGTTGGCCCCTTTTACCCCCCTTTAGAATAGGGGGGCGAAATGTTTAACCACCTAAAAAAGTAAAAGAAATGTTATAATAGCTATGGGCAAGGTTTCACATTGATATCTCAGGCCGTTTAAATTATATTCACGTGTGCCCGGACATAAAACTCACCCTGTATATACAGGGCAGGGGCAGTATTCCATGCTTTTTAAAATATGGTTTACAAGAGTCGTAGCATTTCAAATTTCAAATTATGCTAAAAATTTGTTTTTGTATTTGAAATATTCTTTTACTATTTATTGAATCTCCCCAGAATATAACCCATAAGATAGTCGGGAATAAACATAGGCATGATAATAGACCATCATGGTTGTAGCCATATCGGTAACTCTATGGTAAGTTTTACGAAATAAGCTTTATTTAGCTTTCCAGTTAGGTGCAAAATATATTTTTTTCACGAGAGAGTATTATCAACTACTAACCCCAAGAATTGTGCAGTGTTTGTGGGTGTTATTATAGTGTGTGAATATTTATCATCAACACAAGAAGATCTCATATGATTAGAATGGAAGCTAATTAAAGTATACAAAGCTAGAGAGAAAACTATTCGATCGATTTCAACCAAATTTGCACCAGACATGTCCAGTACGCCTGTATAGATGCACGAAAAAGGGTTTTGAACAATTTTGAAAAACAACCCCCTTTTTGGCCAAAAAAACCCCAAAAAATCAGTTATTATTTTTTTTATTAAAAAACGGCTCTAACGATTTTGATAAAATTTGGTTTATTTGTAGCCTTTAATGTGCCCTACCATATACAGAAACCCGCATCTTTCTAAAAATTCTCGTTTAGCTAATAATAATAATAATAATAACTGTTTTTGGGGGTTTTTTGGCCATAAAGCGGGTTGTTTAAAAAAAAATTTCAAAACAATTTTACGTGCATCTATGAAGACCTAATTGACGTGTTTGGTGCAAATTTTTTCGAAATCGATCGAATAGTTTTCTCTCTAGATAATAATAATAATAATAATAATAATATTTATTAGTTAATCTCTAACTTTAATAAAAAAACTCTCCTACCCCACCCTACGAGTCACAGTGAATCTGTTTAGTAATTTAAATGTATTTGTGAGAAAGTATGTGCCAGTTCCTGGTACCGTTTATTTAAGTCTACTTTTAATTGGGTTTTGTTGGAATTGTTGTACCACAGTTGCATCATCAGCAAACAGAGTAAATTTAGAATCGATAATATTAATTTGGTATAGACTAATATCATTGATGTATACAATAAATAACATAGGACCCAATATTGAACACTGTGGAACACCATTTATAATTTTTAATTATTTATTACTTACATTATTTTGCCCAACAATTACTCTTTGGAAATGATTTGAAAGGAACGATGATAACCAATAAAATATTTTACCCTTAATTCCATAATAGGATAATTTCATTAGAAGTAAATCATGGTTTACGCAATCGAATTCTTTGACATATCCAGTAATGCACCAACAGCAAAATTAGATTTGTCCATTGCACAGATTATATACTCAGTAAAACCAAATAAAGATTGAGCAGTGTTTTTATTCTTTCTAAAACCATATTGATTCGAGTTAAGTATCTCATTTTTCTCAATGTACCGAATTAATCTGTTACACATAACCTTTCCAAATATTTTTGAAAAAAATACTTAAAAGTGAAATAGGGTATAATTATTTATTATAGAAGAATCTCCACTCTTATACACTGGAACCAGATTACTAGATTGCTATATTTCAAGTTTGAAGGAAAATTACCCATTTGTAAAGACATATAATTAAATATACCAGAGGCTCTGCAATCAACTTAGCACAGTCTTAATAAAAACTGTGGAAACTCATTCTAGCCACTAGCTGCTCTTAAAGAACTTAATCCACTGATTATTCTACACACTTCGCAAAATAATGTTGGTTCCACGGTTTCTATACTATCAGTTGCTTATTAATTAAATTTAATGTTGCTTTGTAATCAGCAGACACATCAAGGCAATCTACAGTATGACAGAAAATGATTGAAAATATTTGAAATTTTATTTTGTGATTTATAAACTCTACCTGAGACACTTAGCTCGATACAACCAGTTTTTTTTTTCTTTACAATTGCCAGTTTAAATTGTAACCAAATCTTTAGTCTTATTAAAGGTTCTAGATATACAATTTTTACTCTGCTTAATTTTTGCAGCAAAAACATTTTTTTCAATATTTCTTTATAAATATTTACATCATCAAGAAATGTTTGATCACTTGAGGATCTGGCTTTATTATGTAGCTCTCTCTTGTTAATACTAGATACCATAATACCTGGAGTTACCCAACCATTACGTTCAACTTTTCATTTATAACTTGTCGTGGCCATAGGCATTCTAGGAAAAGCTATATTCAAATATCTTAAAATAATATTTGAAAAAGTGTTATACTTCATATCCATACTAGTATGGTTTCCTTGTGTAGTAGTCCTAAACAGTTAATTCCAATCTTCCTCTTTTAAAGGCCTTTTCACACCGCGGTCACAGTATGTCTAACATGACAGATGTCACGTGACAGATGTGCAAGTCAGTTCAGTTGTTGTTCTACTGTTGTACACTATATGTATATATCCCTTTCTGTATCATGATTTTTTTTTATATATTATGTAGGCCCTACATTATTTTATATGTAATTTTTTGAAGTAATTTCTGTATAAAAATAATACTAGTTTGTATTAAACATGCCCTTTTTTTTAAATCTTTGTTTTTAAACCTTGAAGGATTTTGTTCTAAGTTGAATTTGAATTTTACATTAAAGAGTAGAAAGAATACAAATTTATGCTAAAATTAATATTGATGTTAGCGTAATAAATATTAACACCATACATATATTATTAAACTACACAATATTGACTATTATGGAGGGTTATTATGAAAATAACTGTTTATAACATACCATGATGAAATCAAATAAATATTACATTGCTGCCTATGCAAAAGTTGTTTTTAGCTTAAACCAGTACAAAAAAGAACTACTTATTATTTTTTTGCAGTTCCTCTGCTATTTCGCCCCATGCTATGTCCTTTAAATGGCTGTCTCTGTATTCTTCCAAATCTACATTCCACAGCACTGGACGGGTTCTGACAACTTCGATTAACTGCTCCATAACAAATAACGAAGAAACTAACAATACAGCAACTTGTAACGAGTTAACGAAACTGAGCTACAGAGTGTGGTCAAGTGCGTGTTGGGGTAGCGGGTCAGGGCGCATGCGCGAGTCCACAGAGGTCGACATAGGGCTCTATAACAAGGGCTGTACCATTTTGCTCATTTACGGTGACCCAGTATCGATCGCCTATGACGTCACCGTGCTGACACACACCAGCTGGTAATACTTCAGTAATGTGCCCGTTGTCGTTAACTAGCTGTTGTAACTCGATGGAAAAGCTTCAGTAAAATAAAACTTAGATATTCTTAATCTACATAAAGTACGAATTCTAACAGTATAAAAAACTTTTATTTTAACAGGTATTTCGAATTTTAATAATTGAAAATATTTGAGAATTATCACTGACTGACATAGAAAAGTTACTAAGCGAGGAAATGTTTTTTGGGTTATAAACAAACTTCCAGCGGGAAAGTTGTAGCCAATGAATTGATCTAAACTTCTCAATTCACCAATTTGTGATAAAATTATTACATCATTATGAAATCGGTTTTAAATGAGCGCGAGGCGGTGTAAGTTTTATTTTACTGAAGCTTTTCCGTCGAGTTACAACAGCGAGTAAACGACAGCGCGCACAAGGAGTCCACTGCTCTCTTGCAGCTATCATCACAGTGACGTCAGAGTGAAACTGGCGGAACAGTGCCGAGATTAAAGAAACGGTTTAACCCTTGTTATAGAGCCCTGGGTCGACAGATGTTTGAAAAGATCGCTCTCGGAGCGATCCTGGAGATTCGTCTGTCGACGTCTGTAGCGTCTGTGGAGCTCTGCGAGGTCGGTGTGAATTGCACCATAACTTTGGAAACAGATCTTTTGAAAAATCTGTCACGTGACATCACGTGACATAGTGTGAAAAGGCCTTAACAAACTCAAAAACAAATCAATATTTCTATCACTGAAAGATCTTTTAAAACATAGCTTTTTAGTGACTTTTTTCTATTTAATTGAGGAACTTATTGAAACTATTTGGACAGAATGGTCTGAAAAACCAGATTCATGCACAGTGACTTTACACTTATTAGTATTAAAACTAGTTATTATGTTGCCTATACATGTTTTTGAGTTCCAATATATTCTAGTAGGCTTTTCAATATGAATATGCAATAGATAAGAATTTATAATGCTTTTAAAATCTAACTGGATTTTACTTTGTGTTTGGAGGTCAATATTAAAACCACCTGCACAACATTCAAAGAGTCCCTCCACAGAATAATCTATAATCTCTGATCTAATCTTAAACTTTATCAGGTGATAAATTAAAATAGCACATCCTCCTCTGATCATGCCTGGTCTCATATTTGCTGCTGCAAATTTTTAATTTCTAACATTATTTAATAATAATAAATTAGTTGAAATGTAATTTTAATTTAAAAAAATCAGGTATTAATGCCCTCTTTTTACCCTCGTCCTTATATACTCAAATTAGAAATGAACATTCAATACATTATAATAAACTTCACAAGGTCATTGAGTCTTATTTTGTTGATTAATTCCCTATGACTTCTATAACATTTAGACCCTTCACTTTTAGAATTGCATTGCAAAATGTGACAGCTATTTACTTTACAACACTGGCATTATTTACACTATAATCTTTAACCCTACGTACTAAAACCATATTACAAACTTACATTACTTAAAAAACATTAGAAAAGAAAACCACCTAATGCATTTAGTACACTCCAATTGCAATGTGGGAAATGAATGGCATTGACGTATGGGGCTACCTAAGCTTGTCAGAGACACAAAAATCTGCGCTCAAGGTCACATGCCAGTCGGACCTCTCTGTCTCTCCTTAATTTCCATCCTTGTCCCACACTCAGCCGGCAAACGGGTCCTGAGAGCTCCTTGCGACTAAGTGCATTAACTCACTTGTATACCTACTTTCCTGGGCTGAATTCCACCCATTTAGACTCTTCGTCTCATTGATATGTAGTCATTGCTAGTGTAGAGGAAATTCAGTATGTCCTTATCCACTAGGTTTGTGTGTGTTGAACTACCTTGCCTCTATCCGCACTCCCTATTGTTATAGTTACAGCAAACATAAAGTCTATTTTATAAAACATTTTTTTAGGCATTACATTGAAATGTTTTTTTAAATTTACTAACATTGAAATTTTGAAAGCCAATAGGGCGAAGAGCTTTGGCGGATTCGTCTGAGAAACAAACTTGACCGAGATTATGGTATGAAACAGCTGTGTAACAGATTTGGGCTCTATTCATGAACGCGTAATGAAAATAAAATGGACAAGACTTAGGCACACAGATGGACAATGAATCCCTAACCCACTGTAGATGAGTGGGCTTCATTCACTTCGTGCAGCCAATGATACACTAGCTGTGACAAAATTATCGCTGTGACACTAGCTTTTGGTTTTCTTAATTAAATTCGCCCTCAAAATAGAAGGTATACAGGCAATTTTTTATTTATCACAATTAATAATTAATTACAAGTAATTTCTGTCATATTACACAAACGTGTT
>JAGFPH010001792.1:89056-106674 GCA_018207615.1 Philaenus spumarius | reverse complement strand
TTTTTTTTTTTTTTTTTTTTTTTTTGTAATATTATCTTCGTAATGTACAAATTTTCAATGTAATAAATGTACAATACATTTTTTTAACTTCTTCCTAAATTTGTAATTGCCTGCTATTTATTTATTTGTATTTATATCCCCAGCTCTTGATAATGGGTGCATTGAGGCTATTTAAACATTGAGGCTATTTAAAAAAAATTGTTTTTTGGTGGATTGTGCCCTTTCATTGAACCAATATAAAGTATTTAAATGTCAGACAAAATGAGGTCGTAGAAGTTTTAAGTAGTTTTAACCTTAGTCCTATATTTATACTAGACAAATTGGGAAAAACGTTGTTTTATTAAAAAATAATATTAAATTAACAAAAATACTAAAAAAAGTTTTAGAAAAAGATTTTTGTTAAATATTAAAGTTTTATTTGTAAAAAAACTATTACATCCTAAAAATCCATCAAAATTTAAAGACAAAAAGTTTAATTACAAAATTCGTAAAATTCCTGAGTTCTTTTATCCAAGTGATTAATTGATTTTTATCCAGGGATATGCTAAAATGGAGTTTTTGGAGCGTTATTTTTCGTTTTAAATAACTAATAAATTTTCAACCAGAAATGTATTAAAATAGAGTTTTGGGAGGTTGATTTATGGTAACTTTGTAATCCGCCTGTGACTAGGAGGTACTTTATAACTCCCGGTCATTCGACTCTCTTTAGTGTTTTTGCCATCCCCCCCCCCCCCCCCCCCCCGTTTTCAGGCCTAGAACCGCCACTGAATAATTCTTTAGGCGCGTTGGGTAGCTACGTTGAAAGTTGTTGGATGGATATAAAACTCCGGCTTAGCATCACGTCACGTTGTAGGCTACTACCTCAACTGACGCCAAACAGAAAAGAGAAAGTTGCGAGCGCACCGCGTAGATAAGTATGTATATTATAGTATCTATAAATGGATATGTACAATTTGTTATGTATGAATATAACCAGATTTACATTTAGTGGTTAGCGCGTTCTAGGATAAATATATTTTAACTGGTAAATGTATAAAATGTGTATAAGGATTATAAAACTGTAGGTTAATAAAACTATTTGTAAAAATGTTGTATTTATATATGATAATTATTTAGAAGTTATTAATATTACACTGAAGAAATTAATAATCGAATATGTTTATATATTTTGCTAAGATGTACGAATGTTTCCGAAGTTAAAATAATCTCTATTCTTCTTTAAATGCATATAAATGAATGTATTGATAAAAGGTTGTATTTATATTCATTTTATGTATTACCTTCTGTCGGCCAGTCCAATATGGACTGTTTAAGTATTTTTACATAAAAGTTCGATTCACAATTTGGGAAGTTTAAACTGTTTTTGTCTTTAACAATCAGAGTGAAAAAATATGTAAGTAAAATAAAATAAACTAGTATGGACAAATATTTAATGGTTGTACATAGCATTAAGTAAATCTATCACCACCTTAGAGCATTGGCATAGTCAAGAACTGTTGTATGTATAATATATTGTTTTTATATTTCAGAACTGATACGTAAAAGCTCTGCAGCAAACAAAAAAACAACATTTCTGCTATCGAGCTAACTATATTTGGTAGTTTTGTAAAATCTAAGATGTAAAGAGATAAACTGTTAGTATGCTTAACTCTTTATACAAAACATTTGAAGAAGATACAATGTAACATACAATTTAAACAAAATGTTATTATGATTTAGTTTTCAAGATCAATGTGTTGCACCTATATCTTTATTTAAAATTATTATGTTTTGTATAAAATATTTTAACGTAGGTAAAAATAAATTTGACGTAGCTAACAATTGCTACATATTGAAAGTGTATAAATTAAGTTAGTGCCTTGGGTCCACACTCAATACATCCCAAACTAAACAACAAACTCTAATCCCTTACTGACCAGATGTTTCCAAGTTTAACAATAAATTCCCATATAACTATAACACATTACCCGTTATATTACTCTAGGCAAACTTTACTCCCACGAGAGCTTGTACTTCTGATTAGCAAAGTCCCCTAACGCAGTATGTGTACATTGCTGCCTTGCTTACTGATCTTAATCCGCAGGGATATGATTACGCAACTAAAGATAAAGTTACTAACTTTAAAATGTGGATATTTTAATACATTGGGTGCTATTAATAGAAGGCCAAACCAGCATTATTTTCAGTAATTCCGTTTAGAAAAAAATTACATATAACACGACTCACATTTTTTGGAAATTTAATCAGTTTTTGTCTTTAACAATCAGAGTAAAACATATTAGTAAAATAAAATATGTTTGTATAAAATATTTTAAATTTTTGTTTCATTCACAAATTAAATAATGTAGTTATTACATAACTTACCTTTTTCAGCTTTATTGTTAGATTTATAATTATATTATTTACTACAGGGCTCCGTTCTTTGCTTGGTTCGCTCGCCAACACCCACGACGGTGAAGCACACCCAAACATATTGCCACTTATAAAACAAAGGTGTCAATCATGGGAAATATAACAATTTATTTTTATTGTAAAGGGGCTGTTACCTCCCAATTCACTCACTAGACGTAACTATTTAAATTGAGTATGTTATTATTTATTTTATTTCCTATAAAACTCTAAAAATAATAAGTGATACATTTTCAGTTCTCTAGTTTTAAGGAAAGTATAACAATCAAACAAATTTGTATAACAGTTGTTACTTTATTTTCACCCCTCAGCAGCACGCGACAAAATATAAATCTATGATACTTTTTCTATGTATCTTAAGAAATAAATGTACACATTTTCAGCTCACTAACTTAAGGGAAAGTATAACAATTAATTTGTATTGTTTTAGGGGATATCACATTTTCATCCCTTAGCAGCACGCGACAAAATGAAAATCTAATTTACTTTTTCTATGTATCTTGTAAGAAATAAATGTACACAATTTCAGCTCTCTATCTTTAAGGAAAGTATAACAATTCATATTTATTGTTTTAGATGTTCTTTCAACCCTTAAATCGAAATTAATAATTCTAACCTATGTTACTCAGGGATAGTGAAGCTTTTTATTAGTAAAACAATTTTTTCAATTGGTTCAGTAGTTCCAGAGATTACCTCCTACATACAAACTTACAAACAAATTTGACCTCTTTATAAAATTAGTATAGATTATTACATTGTTATACTTATATTGCTTAAGTTATTTTTATTGTATAGTATTTACAATAATATTTCTATAGTTTATAGTTATACTGAAATAGTTTATAGTAATATACGAACAGTTTAAAGTTGTATTTCTAATGTATATAGATGTATTTGTACAGTTTATAAATATATTGTATATATATTTTGATCTTATGTGGATAATCTATAATTATATTTCAGTTCATACTGGTTTGGACTAGACCTAATAAGACCAAACTAGTTTATCATGAAAACTAACACAATAGTTTTAGGATGAAGTAGTATGGAATTGCCATTATCGTTAGGAAACAGGCATTGCTTTCCTATACTCCCTATTGCTTTTAGTTTAATTTAGCCCTATTTAGTTTGAATGCAAGTTAGTGTACAGAAGACTAAGTAAAAACATGTTACTGGCCTAATAGAAATAAGTAGTATGATTGGTTAGGATAAGAGTTTTACTAAAAATAACCAGTAGCACACTATAAAAACTGAAAAGGATTAATGATAAACCAGTTTATTTTAATGGTCTTGAGATAAACTAGTTATTCCTGACAAAACCTGGGTCAATCTGTTTTGTCTTCACTCCCACAGGAAAACTAGTTTAGTCAAGGCAGAACTAGTTTGTCCTAAACTTAAGTTTGACCATTAACAAATGCATGGCATGACTAGTTCACTAACAACTATTTGAAAGTAATTCCTATTACAAAAGAAATAGAATCAATGCACCCTTATATTCCAAATCCCAAGACTTACTGCAAACAACACATGAATCCGTTTGTCTGTAGTTTCACTTTCAAATTGGTGACTTAATATACAATTGGTGACTACAGAATTTCACGAAGTTATGTCAAATATATTTTTTTTTTAATATTTTAAGTCTAATTTATATTAAACATTTAAATTAAAAATTAAAAATTTTAACTTAAAAAACAACTTTGTACTGGTACCTTGACTTACGTATGTCGCTTCTATTCTGAACTACGGTCCTAGAAATAAAAATGTTTTCTTTACTACTGATTCCAAGTAGGCCTACCCCTAATCTAATCCTCCATCATATTTCCATAATAACGCTAAAGGTTAGTCATTAGTGGGTGGCATTGTTATTCTCCTCCCAAAAACTACATTAAACAAGACCATATTATTATTATAACACTATAAACCAACCCTCTATATATTACAATATATTACAGACCTTACAACGCATTACCAATGCCTTGTATCAATACTTTTTTTCTTTTCATGCAGTTTCCCTTTATAATACACAAACCACTGACCAACTAATAACTAATGTGATCAAACCATTACGGCCTCGATGATCGATTATTTTTCCAAATTCTGCATTTGACTACGTTTAGAGATACTACTTCCAGTAAACAGAAGTGCAAAATGTAATATAATCTTAAAATTGTTGGTGTTCGTTCATGGAAAGTAAAACCGTAACAGTTGAATAGTCGCTGTAGATTTTAATTGTAATCTATTGTAAACAAAAGCGACTTAATTTTTACAAAATGGAAACACTTAAAATGTTTTAAGATTCATACAAAATATTTTTAAAACACCAATATAAATATTACCATTATTATTACGTGCTATCATTGACTATGTAAGCATAGTCAATGGTGGTATACACACATAATATTCAATTA
Source organism: Philaenus spumarius (assembly GCA_018207615.1). Taxonomy (NCBI): domain Eukaryota; kingdom Metazoa; phylum Arthropoda; class Insecta; order Hemiptera; family Aphrophoridae; genus Philaenus; species Philaenus spumarius. The sequence goes on along the minus strand of JAGFPH010001792.1, from coordinate 101,857 downwards.
GTACAATGTGATTAGGTTGGCAGCACTAATATCTGTCCATAAAAAGAAGGTCGTCAACTGCTCAACTGCAAAGATATCAGCAGCGTATTGTAAACTTTCGCCGATGTTATAATGCAATAATGAATCAGTGTAGGATTTACCAACTAACCAACTAGGCAAGTCTCTTTTCAAATTTGTTACCTTTGGGATCAAAATTATCTAATATTTAAAACACCTGGGTTTGAGCTGTAGTCCTATACTGTAATTTAGCACCAAAGAGCCTAAATTGTTGTACGTCGAGGCTCTGATCAAGACGTACTCTGTAATTTTGCCTTTGTTGCTAACATTCTTTGATCTTACTGATAAGTAGCAGATAATATAATAGCCTACCTTGTACTAGCACAATGCAAAGGTTTACTGCTATAGGCCTAACTATGTTTACTACTTTATATTGTAGGTTAGTTATATTATTTATAATAGTCATCATTAATTTATGGCTATGAATGACATAATTTTTATTTGTTATATATAACCATTAGGCTATTTATAAAAAAAAACCAAACTTGCACCTACAAAAAATGACAATTGGTTGTTGTAGACAAATTCTTAATTAATTTGGCAGCTTGATTCTAAATGTTAATTAATTTATATAAGAAAAAAGTACTGTAGTCAAAATAAAGTCAATAAATATCCAATGTAGTGTGTAAATATCCAATATTCTCTATTACAAACTAACACTTTGTCATTATTTGAACAGACATGAGCTACCAATACAAGATATTGGCAAACTAACATTCGCAGCATTTAGATTATACAATAGGCTTATGTAGAATTTGCAAAACTCTTCTGCAAAGAGTGTCGAATAGAAAATAAAAATTTTAAGATTTAAACATAAGGTAGGCCTACAAAACATAAAAACTAGGCGTAAAAAGATACAATCTATATAAGTAAAGGGATGATATTGTTGACATTTTTGTAACCCACACCAATATCAGATTTTATATAAACATTTAGTTCACATGCAAACGATATTATGATTTCTTAGATATTTAACTACATAATTATAAAAACACTATTGATATCAAGCTCTCGGCATCAGCCCCAAGTATTATAGGCCTACTTATTTAATTTATGGTATCTTAAAAGTAAAATTAAAAGACAAACTAATATTTATACCGTAGGCCTACTAAGAATGTATAGGACAAAATTTGAATAGGGCCTAGTTCAAAGAAGAAGATATTTAATATAATAGGCCCTAATATGGTATGGTTTTTATAACCAAAAACATACAAAAACCAGATTAGAATTAAATATTGCAATTATTTTGCAATATAGATAGGTGTCGGTAATGTAAAAATTCTGCATTTATTTTCGAGTACTGTAATGTATTATTTCATTGTAGCCTACGTAAGATCATAAACACATAATTCTAGACCTATGTCTGATAACAATCTTGTAAGACTTATATATGCCAATCCAGTGGTTTTGTTTATTTTAGCTCAAACCTAATTAAGAATGTTTTTAGTTTGTTTTATTATTAGACCAGTGGCATATTTTGATTAAATTAAATACTATGTATTTTTATGTTAAATAATAGTTTTAATACAAAAGCACACATTTATCAATTTTGATAGTTTTAATTACTTTTTAAGAATAAGGACTATATTGGCAAAAGCACTAAAATTAATATGTAATAAAACTTAAGTGATTTCAGTGGAAATATTTTGATTCAGAGAGATTTGTTGTGTGCTGTGTAGGACCAAGAAAATGTAGTATAGCATGTGACAGGAAGCCACAAAGGGTTATGAAAAAGATTCTAAACTGATGTGGCTCGAAATTATAATTTTGCAGGATGAGCATCTAAGTTGTCTTCCAAATGTTGAAGATTATTTCCTTCATTGTAGCTAGGTATGTACCACATCTTTATGTGAAGGTTATAGTAGTAGGTTATTGTAGTACTGAATAATATAGGCTACTATAGCTAACTTATTCTTACTTAGGAAATTAAGTTTTTGCAGAAAAAAAACTATGGTAATCTCCCCTCATAAACACTCTGATAATAGAACTAAAAATTAAAAATCAATTTCTCGGCTTGAAATCGTATTGACATATTATATTGTTTTATTAAATCTTTAATCGGTATATTTGTGTATAGCTTAGTCATATGTACTGTCAATTTGTGATTTAAAACTAAAATTGCCCAATTAAAAATAAGCTCTTTTTTCTCAAGAAATAAAAGAAGTAATTTAAAGGTCTAAATTATATAGGTAATAGTGAAATATTTTTACAAATAATAGTTAAGTAATTTTGTACATTAACCCAAACTTGGACACGATCATAGAAACTTTACCTAATTATTTTATAAGTATAAAATTATAGATATCTAAATTCCAAGATGAAACCTAAGGATCTATATCGCTTACGGAAGAATGCTTAAGGGTCTTCTATACCTTGCGTAAAACAGCAAAAATATGCACTTCGTACTAACGTGTTTCGGATGGCGTTTTTCAACGTAAAAAGTTGTGAAACATCTTTAATTGTTCTTAAAGGTTATATCTCATAATTGAAGGAAATCGACGGCAACTTCTTTTAAAACAGTTTAACTGAGTAAAGATTTATTATTTTTAATGCATTTTTTGGGAGTTTTCAGCAATAAGTTTCTATATTTTAAGCTAAAACACGTAAAAAATATAAAGCCTTCTTTATAACTTAAAGTAGTTTCCCAGATTATTAATTTATAAATAGAATCCGAAACATGTTAATACGAATGCATGTTTCAACGATTTTGCGGTTTGAGTCAGACCTTTTTATTAAAATCATACTGTACACTTGGGAGTTTTCTTCAAGGTAAAGAAGAGCCTTAAAAGATCTTTAAAAGTTACATTCAATGCAATAAATGGTATGGTAGGGCTACGATACAAACAAAAAATAACTAAAGTACTTAATGTACAACTTAATTTACAAAATAAACGTAAAATTAAACTTACCTACTTATTATGAATAAGTTTAATTTACTAAATAAACATAACATTAAACTTACCTACCTATTATGAATAATTTTAATGAAAAAAAAAAACAATTTCTGACTGAATACAAAATTTGCTTTCTCAAATACTATCATAAAATGGTTTATTAGGCTACAACAGCAGTTGGACTGTACCATGGCGCCCATACCTATGAGTAGAAGGTTCCAATACGAAAATGAAAATATGTGTATTATAAATTATAGTAAAATATTTTTCTTTTAAGAGATTTATTTAAAAGTAGTATTACATAAAAATGGTTTAGCACTAAAATATGTTTTAAATGTTATGCACCATTTGATTTTAATATACTTCTTTAATTTTTTACAAGAGTTTAAGCATTAGCTGCTGGGTCCTAGCTACTTAGTGGGGCCTTTAGGCGCGGTGTAGGTTTGTGAGTTCATTTACAGTGTAAAGGTACAGACTCATTGCTATGTGGGTTCATATTTCGTCAGAACAGCCAAATTGGCTTCCCAAAGTTTTAAAATTTTTTGGGGGAGTTCATAAATTTCCCCGGACGGACCCCTTTTGCCGAAGGAGGGGAAGGTATCCTTGTTCTAGCCCCTAGAAAATATCCTATTTGCTCTACTCGTGTTAATATCCCAAAAATATGTCATTTAGATGAATTTATTCAAACCAATGTTTCAATCATATTTAAAAAATCATATTTGTTAAATTGTTTTCTGTCTTGAAAAAATTTTTAGTATGGATATATTACAGTAAACAAAATAATATGTATAGTTTACAAGTTATTTTTTAATATTATTTCCTGCTTTTGTTTACAGGCAAGTTTTTGTATAGAGCTATAATCAAGGATCTATTTATGTATTTACGAGTGGTATTTTGAACCTGAATAGTTTCTTTTTTGTTTTGTGTAAGTTTATAATAAGCTTTAGGAACTGAAGTCTACTCTGCAGCATTTCTTGATTGTTATATCTATAATTTAGTTTACCTTTTACTAGTATAACTATTATTGCATATTTCTGTTACAGTTTTCGTACAAAGGCTATGAAAAATAAAGATATTGCGATCCAGCTCAAAATAGAAGAGGTTATGAAATATTGGCTAAAATATGCTCCATTGGGGGTATTTAAACAACAAAAGAAAAAGTAGAATTGTCTTTAGTTGAAACATTAAATGTTTAAGAATTTTCACAGTAAATCTTTATTGACCCATCTATATTGGACTGTTTGTATATTTTATACTCAATTTGTCAACTTAGGATCTAAGATTGTTTCATTCATAGTAATAATTTTACATACATTTAAATATAAAACACTTTTAAATATAGTAAACATTGAGTGAACAGTACAAAAGTTAAGAACAATAAATTAGTTTCAATTATAAAAATACAAACAATAAATTAAACATAAAGGTAACAAATTAATTCCAATATTTTCATTTCAAACGGTTTAAAATAAATTGTTATATGCCACACCAAAAACCTGAAAGTTAAATAATAAGAAAAGAAGAGGAGGCATTCTCCTATGGCAAAGTCAAAATTATAGTTTTCTTGAAATGTAATGTCTTTTTTTACAAAAACTAGCAAAGATATAAAATGTGTGATATTTGCGTAATTGCAAATAACAAATTCTAAACAAACACATACTAATTGTATAATAAAAAATTTTTATCTCAATAATAACACAACTTAAAGCAAATAGCCTATTGTATAAGAAACTTTAAGTATCATACAATTATAAATTTATTTTTTTGTTTAACTGTATTCATTAGATAGAATGTATATTTGGAAAAAGGCTCTAATAATAAGTTTCTTAAAATTATGACTACATATTTTTTTCAGCTTAAAGTCATGTCTATTTAGAGCACCTATTAAAAAAAATATTGTAGGTACGGTAATAAAATATGTCTGCTGTAATAAAATATGTTTTATAAAATGTAGCTTTAGTTTATTTTGTAATCCCATGTTCCTTTAATACTAATTCGGAGGCATAGTAACTGAGTCAGAAAAAATATAATGTTTCATTTTTGTTCTTTTTATAATTTTTCTTAATACATTAATGTTTTTTAACAAAATTTTAAAAATTTGGGTATAAAACAAGAAGTAAAATGTTAGTTTTAAGAAAGTAATAGTTGCAAAATTCATCATATGTTTGTTTTTGCCTCACTGAACTAAATATGTTATATAAATACCTTTAATAGGTATTTTATATGGTAAGGATTTGTTATATAAATACCTGAACAATAGGTGAAACGCGTGTCATCGCTTAAACAGTGGCTAAAGAAAGGACTGCTAGCAATAATCATGCAAAACAAAGGTATTTATATAATACAAATTTACTATATATATATTTTGTGGAAATCTTAAAAGTTGATTAATTATGGTATTGTCAAATTTGATTTGTTTGACTTTATTTATTTAGTAGGGGAGACCCCTTGGTGCTCCGCACGCCAACCCCCAATGGAACCCTCTAAAAACATATGTTATGTTTTATTTATAATAAAGGTGTAGGATTAATAATAACCTCAAAACTAAGATGGTAAATAATGTTAAATGTTCAAATTAAATTATGTCTTATATTATATAACAGCAGTTGTAGGCTTAATAATTCTTAAAAAAAAACAGCAAGGCTCAGGTCTACACTTTAAAACCCTAACCTAAAAGCTAGAAATACAAAAATAATAAATTGCTTCAAATTTTAAAATTAGCTGTAGATGGAAATATTGGAGCAAACAGCTGCTTAGTTATTTTATTCAATTGGTTGCTATGGTAATAAATGTAAATACATGTGTTGGTTTATCATTCAAGGCCTAACCTTTGAATTTTTTCCCACTAAATTTACAAATATTGAAATAAAAAAAGGTGTTTTATTGAAATGAATTATATCCTAATCCTATGTTACTCAGGGATAGTGTAAACTATTTTTCAATCGGTTCAGTAGTGCCAGAGATACAAAAAAAAAACACAGACTTTAGCTCTTTATAATATTAGTATAGATTGCAACATTAAATGTAACTATAACATTTATCCGGGCCATAGATAATCTACATTAAAGACTGACTTTAATAAATATACTGTAAAAAGTGGTAGGTATATATTTATTTTGAATTATGTATAGGCCTGAATTAAATAAAAAATCTCTATCAATTAAGATTTTATAAACTAACTGATGTATTGTATTAAAGTGGTCTTTCTTTATGGTAGTAAAATGACTAATAAATGGTTGATTATTCCTTGGCAAATAAATATAACATGGTATACAACAATTAATAGGGGGATGTAATTATATAAATGAGGGAAATGCAATGTCTTTCCTGTTTAATCATATTTTAACAGATAATTTTTTTTCAAAATATGACAAAATTTGAAAGCACTCTTTAACATTTTAGATAATCATTCGGCAATAATTTGTATCTAGATTATTTTATTGACTGGAATCATTTTGTACTTTTAGTAGTCATTTAACCATTCTAATGGATCGTCATTTTGACGTTTTAGTGTAACGTCTATTTAACGTTCGGGATCACGTCTTTTTACCGTTCTGGAAGAACGTATATTTGCCGTTCTGAAATAACGTCTTTTTACCGTTATGGAGTAACGTCTATTTCTCGTTATAGAACAACGTCTTTTTACTATTGTACAGTAACGTCATATTTCCTAGTTTTCAACGAGTTTTTAGCTAAAATATGACGTCTTAAGATGACGAGAATCCAACGATTTATTTACGGCACCTCAACAACGAGGTTTAGACGTCTTTTTACCTAATCTTTAACTATTTTGCAACGTCTTTTTAACTATCTTATCGCTGTGACATTTGGGCGGAATATTGACGTACCATTAAAACCGTTTCTTGACGTTTCGGCTAAACGTGTTTTCCACGGCAATATGATATGCTTGTGCTACTTGGGATTAGTATACTTAGTAAGTACCCTACAACAATTGCTAATTCACGAAATAGGATTACATATAAACTTACATTTTGTAATGTTTTCGAAACTATCCTATACAATTACACAATGGCAACACTACATGTTGCACATTTTTCCTGTATTTCTTTTACTGAAACTAAACATAAATAAACTAATATTAATGTATAACAAAATATCACTTTTGCCCTTTAATTAAACTTTCTTTGAATCTGTTTTTTAGAATTATATTTAAAACCCTTCACAATACAGAAAATTCATAAAAATGAAATATATTGAGAAAAGAAGCAACAGACAGACATTGGGAAGCACGTATTGTATGACGCAGCTTGTGTTGGGATTTGAGAATAAGTCAAGTTTAGCCCAACTTGGTCGGAAAGGAAACTACTTTTAACTTTTCCACAGTTAAACCACTGACTTTAGACATTTATAAAACCGGAAAACACTATATATTTAAATATTATACAACATTATAATTTTATATATTTATCTCTAAAACAATAAAAGGTAGTTTTGTTTTAACAATGACAATACAATTATGTACTATTGATTTTAAGTCTAGCAGTGCAAGAGCTTTTAAAATAATCTCACAAAACAAAAAAATCATTATCGTAATTAATTGTGTCATATACTGGTTTTAAGATGTAAACAATAATATAGGTTACAATTTAAAAATAATTCAAAATAAAATGAACATAAGAAAGTACAAGAGGCACAAAATTCATCAAATATGATATATTATTTGATTAATTATTTAAGCTTTTTTCTAAATGGTGGCCAGAATATATTTTATAGACAAGTTTTTATGTGGTTTTACATAAAGCATATGTTATTCAAATTGGTTAATCTTAAGCTTTTCCCTGTATACATTCACCTAAAAAATACTTCTAATTAACGATAAATTTGGCAAATTAATTGCTGTAACTGGTAACTAGAGATTGATGTGGAAATAAATCAGTGAATAATAGCAAGTGTGTAGAAAAGTTGAATCTACAAAAAAAATTATGATATGTTAAACATTCTTAATTTTTTCTTTTCACTGGTACTCAATTCGGTATAAACTGGAAACCATTTGTATGTCTCAAAATGTTTATATTTTATTAAAATTACAATAATATACAATTTGTCACTGTGTCTTGTTTTATTTAAGTCATACAAAGTATAGGATACACTGATTTCATTTAAACTAGACAACGCGAAACTTTTGTAAAAATCCTTTCTACTTTTGAAGTAGTTACCTTCACCTAGTGCATTTTTACAAATTAATAATGTTTTTTTAATTGCTTTATATTTAACATGTTTGTATGCAGATATTACAAGATATACATTTGCTGTAACGTATTGTGTAAGACATTAAAGTATGGAGCAAGTAACCTACAGCATCTGAAAGAAGCTAGATCTTTTAAAAAAATATCCGGAGTTGCATCATTGCAATAAGAGTTGATAGTCAGATCAATTTGTTACTGCATCAGATATTTTTTACTTATACACGATTCACACTATTGACTAAGAGTACTTGGTAGAACTCCACTTAACTCTGCAACACCCCAGTGGTTCTTTAATCTACCACCACAGCTACTGTTGTAGCTAGCTTTCCCCATGATGCTCTGTTTATTCTCTAAGAAAGAGGTTATGTTTACATGCGTGCACTTGGTTTGATTTTAATCCTTTTATTTTATCAGTTTCAGAGTGTTTGGAGTGTTACAGAACCCCACCTGTGTGTTTAAGAGAACAATTTAAGATTAATTTGATTGCATTTTTATATTTTTTGTACTATTTTGTGTAGTTTTTCTTAGTTTTAGTAATGGATCGATGTGTACCTAGATCATAAAACTTTGTTGACTTCGTTGAAGACAATCTATATGTAGAAAGTGACAATTAAAATGTAAGTAGTTGTTAGGACGATACTGAAGTACTGTCAGATGTTAGTGATGAAGATCACATATCTGATTTTAGTGAAGATGAAGAGGTGAGTGAAGCAGATGATGATGCAGATTATAGGCCTAGAGGATCCTGCATTAGAGGGAAAAATGGTCGTTGATGGAGTTCTGAGCCACCTTCTCGGGGACGAACAACTCAAAGGATTATTGTTGTAAGAATACCGGAAAATAAAGGTGAGGCCAAAAATATAGTAACGGAGTTAGATTATTGGAATGTATTGTTTACCAAAGAAATGGTTAAAATGATTGTGCATTACACAAATAAATATTGAAATAAACATTCAAAAATCAAACTATTCACTAGGCTAATTTTATTTGGGAAATACTTCTTCTAATGAAATATATGCTTTGTTTGTCTTACTAATACACAACTGGTGTTTTGAAAGCGGGGCACCTGAGTTCTCATGAAATGTGGGATACTACTTTTATGGATTGCCGCTTTTCAGGTACATATTGTAAGAGAATAAATTAAAGTTTCTGCTGAACTGCCTACGTTTCGATAACCGTGTCACACAAGACCCACATGACAAAATTTCTCCTATCCGTGCTCTTTGGGACTTGTTCATTTCTAATTGCAAGTACTGTGGACGAGCAACTTCTAGGCTATCGAGGCCGATGACCGTTCAAGGTCTAAATTCCCTCAAAACCTGATAAATACGGATTTAAAATAGTCTGTATGTATGATAGCAAAACATACTGCATGGTAAATGCCGTACCATTTATTGGAAAAGAAAGTCGGCAAAGAGACCAACATCAACCTCTTCGGTTAGTAAAAGAAATTACTGAACCTATACATGGGACAGGTCGTAACATTACACTGGACAATTCATTTATGTCAATACCTTTAGCAGACACCATGGTAACTGAATACAACTTGACAGTAGTGGGTAGACTAAGAAAAAATAAAAAAATTCCGACTTTATTCCTACTATCAAAAAACAAAGAAGTACTTTCCTCGGATTTTGCTTTTGACAAATAAAAATCCCTTACAAGTTTCTGTCTTAAGAAAAGAAAAAGTGTTATTTTACTTACTACAATGCATAATGATAAATCTGCCAATGAAATAACAAAAATAAAACCTGAAATAATTCATTTTTATAATAAAACTAAGGGAGGGGTTGACACTTTCGACAAACTGAATCACACCTACAGTGTAGCTAGAAAGACACGTTGTTGGCCTCTTAGGTTATTTTATGGAATTTTGGAGCAGGCTGGGGTTAACTCCCTAGTCCTATTTAGAAACAATCGCAATGGTAGACTGTACAAACAAAAATCTTTTCTGAAAGATCTTGGCTTACAGCTAGCCAAACCATTCATGGCGGAGAGGTTGAAGAAGCCTTTATCGAAGGAGCTTACAGAGGGAATCAAGAAAACTCTTCGTATTGAACAAGACAACCCTGCACCATGTGTCATGAAAAACAATAGACCAAAACAGGCAAGATGTTCAGTATGTTTAAGGTCTAAAGATAGGAAGACAAAAACATTATGTGCAAAATGTAATTTTTGGCAATTTGCACAGAACATAAAAGTGATGTCTGCCAATCTTGTATGAACTGATAAACAGTAAACATGGTAGTGTAAACGTTTTTTAAAGATATTAATATGTATTCCATATTAAGTAAGTAAGTTTTAACAGTAAATTTCATTTTATAAATAATAAAATGTATGGCTATTTTCAATTGGGGTGCTAGAGCACCGCACCTGTGTGTTTAAAGTAGCTTGTTTTGCCTGTGTTCTCCAGGGTTAAATGAAAAATATTAAAAACATATTTTTTTTGAAAATTCAACAAAATTTGTTTAGTCTTACCGACCACGGTTTCGCCAGCGACGACATCGACACAGCTTTACACAGACTAAGGAAAATATTATATAGAACAGGCATACATATTACAACAGAAAAAAGTTACTTGCCTAACAAACAAAAGTAAAAGGAAAGTTGTGGATGTACGTGGGTGACAATGGTTATTAAGGGTGAGTTTAACACGACTTCTACCTGATAATTTACGCTAAATGAGTTTTTAAATGATTGGAAAAACTAGAGTCATAATGTCCCAACCGCCTACTTCTTTCGTGTCAACCTACATTTAAAACTACCGCCTGATTGGCCTACATAAGCTGCGTTAAAAATGTTACATGTCAGTTTATAAACATCACTTTTTGGATGTTATTTATTTTTCTATTTAGGCCTACTAATATTTTTTCTTAATAGATATTGTAAAAAAAACTGGTTTACAGTTATTTTTCTTTTATATTATACTCAAAATCTCATAGCTAACTTAGTGTTGAATGTGATATATTCATATTTTCACGAAAGTTTAGTTCTGGATTTAGTTAACTTTATCAGTATATACTATCACACTATTTTTTATAGATTATTAGTTTACTGGTTAATGTTAAAAAGTCCAAACATATTATTTAACGCTAAAGTAATATATTGCAAGGACATATATGTTGTAATACATTTAACGGCAAATGAACAGCAACAATGAAGTGTTATTTTAAATGTATTTCTAGGAAACCCAAAATAACCTTAATAACATCACAATAGCGTATAATGTATCTTAGACAACATAATTATCGCCACCCTCAATCGTGTGTATACAATACCGTTGTGGCCATTGCGTGGAACAATGCTACCACCTACACAATCAATAATACTGTTGGATTTATAATATACATTTAATTTAGCTTTATATATACAATTAATTTCATAGTAATAAGTAATAAATAAAATAAAAATATGTGTGCGGTCGTGGGACCCAAAACAGGAACGAAGTTCATCACGCCTTTTCTTCAAATATTTATGTAATTTAATATGAACATTTTGATTATAGATATTTATAAATTTTCGCGACTTATGGACAAGCAACTTGATAAGATTCATGTCTAGTCCTTACCTAAAATTATTGTGTTTATGTTGCCGTTTTGAAATGTTGGCGTTCAGGCTGGGAAATTAAATTAAACAGACACACATTATATCCTTCAAAGAAAAAAAAAAAAAAAAATCATTAACATAATTACTTAATGTTATACTTAAATATATCATTACTGTCGAAGAGTGTTGATTCAACCTTGTCAATACAGATTTCAGTTAGCAATGGGTATAAGGGAGATTCCATTGAAAAAAACATAAACTTGAGCAAACACCTTGTTTTGAAATTAAAAATAATGTTAATACATATTTTTACATTCATCAACTCTATACCTGTACAAAAGTCAACTTTAATACGATAAACTAATGGATACAAAGAGTCTTTGACAGGAATACTTGTGAATAAACTTTTAAATCAAACGCAACCATTTTTGCGTTAAAAGGCACTTCAATATCTTTAATTTTATTTACTAATTCTGTTTAATTAACCCCAATATTTTGTTAAAATTGTGAAATATTATTAAAAAACATATTGGTTTGAAGGATACTTTATATGAAGGATTATATTGTACGAAGAAAAATTTATGAAAGGAAACAAATGGACGGATAAGTAGACTATATCAAGTGTGTTTATTTTCATTAAACCATAATATAATCTGGGAGTCATACTATTCATTACAGGCAAAGTTCTTAAATTTAAAATAACTCAAAGTGAACTTGTTGTGAGCCAAAGTTGTTTTGAAAAATATTTAGTTTATTATTTTATTTGGTTTTCTTTAACTACACAAACGCATTGGTTTCAAATAAGTTTTGAAAGTGTTTTACACAAACACACAACAAACAATATGATGACATCAGAGCTTATTTGTATAGTTAAAGGGAAGTAAAGAAAGTTTGAGGCTAAATGTTCAATCAGAAGTTAGTCTGTTAGTAACTATAATCTGGAGCTGTCTTCAAACCACACAAGATGTACCCGCTTGCATTAACCTTCACCAAGTCTAGTTGTTAGTTCGGGCAAGCAGAGAAAAGAGTAACTATTGTATAATAAACCGGTTACATGACAGATCGCCTGCTTACTTGAACAACCTTCTCCGCCACCA
>JAGFPH010001792.1:36311-68854 GCA_018207615.1 Philaenus spumarius | reverse complement strand
AAACAAACCCCCATCCTAATTACTAAGAGCGAAATTAATAATTCCTTTAAGTTGGATATTCCAATATTGTTTCTGATAAGCGAAACAATACTTTTGCAAAATAAAAAAAATTCTTTACTTTTCGTACCAATAATAATGTTCAATGTTTATTACGACCCAAAAGTTCGATTCCAACTGAAAGGAAGTCGGGTGAGTACAGAATTAACTGTAATGATTGCGACAGCTTTTACGTTGGACAGACAGGCAGAGAGTTTAAAGAACACTTGCCACATAACAATATGCGTAAAGTAAATTCAGACTTTGCTTAGTATTTAATAGACTTCAGATTTAATAGATTGCCAAAATTTGTGTATGAATATACACAAATTTTGATAAAAATTTGACCCCACTTAATTTTTTGCAAAAAAACTAAATTCTTTAACGCACTTGAAGAATTCAAAATTTATAAGGAATTTAACATCAATCCTTACAATATATTAAACGACCAGCTGACATTTAAGAGTAATGACTCGTATGACACAGCCCTTATATAACACAAAACTGGTTCTCTATAACCGGTATATATATAGAGTACGTAACTATAATTTGTTACTCTAATTATAAATAGTTTATTCGTTAGGAATATAGAGTTACGTATCTATATAATTCACCCTCTCTGAACAAATTCAACAAGACTTGTAAGGTTTTGAAACTCTAATTAAGGAAATTGTTTAGTATCTGTTGCTTTACCCAAACACTTGAATGGTAGGTCAGGTTACCTTTATGTTAACAAAGCAGGAATTAAATTTAATAGAAAAGTTTAATTACATTGTCTCTTTCCCCAAAGCAAAAAAACAAGCGACTGTGCGACATTGTTTCAAAACTAAAAGGAGGGCTGCAGAAAGTAATCATATAGAATAACAGTTTTTTGCAGGTCATAAATAGGGATGAGTCGATTTTCTCGATACTTAATAAGGAGAGATACTCAATTTATATCATTGTCGGACTTGCTAGTTCTCCTTATTTTGAATGTAATCTGCGGTATTTGCAATTATTTAAACCCAATTCAGCATTTAACAATAACTATCAGTAGGAAAAAATGTAAAACTTTCTAGTTTAATGTATGTAGACATTTTTCCTAGTAAAATGTTGAGGCAAATGTTTTGTTTGTTAAGTAAACACTTCTTGTTTTATTTTTATTCTTGCGGATTAGTTTTTTGTACAGAGGAAGGTAAAGTAGGTTCAAGGTCAACCACTTATGTATTCATTTCGTATCATTTCTGTCTATTTATAGAATTAGGGTGTCTACTGTGACGAAATGTTATAAATTTTATAGATCGGTAAAAAAAAGTATTTAAAGTACAATAATTTTATTTGTTTTAGGTAGGGTAAAACATTTTGGATATTTTCGGGATTTACGTTACCCGTGATTTGTTTTTGTGGGATTCCCGATGAAGTGCCTTTGTTTTACTTGTTATTTATTCTCGAAAATAGCGACATTAAATTCCACTTTATCCGACTTTTATAAGTATCATCTAAATAAAATTTTCGCGGACCTCACCCACTGTAATTTAAATTAAGTTTTGACACTGGTATTTCATAGAAACAAGAACAAATTATTGTTCTTGGGAGTAGGTTTTTTTGTGGACATAGGCCTACGCTGTTGTATATTAAATTGTGTGTTAATGCAGACGTTTTATAAAATTAGAGCTAATAATATTCGGATGTCGTATTCTTTTGCGAACATTCGTCATTGTATTTCAACAAAGGTAGTCATTAAAGTTGGCACAAATTGTATTCGGGCATCGATTTTTTTCGTGGACATACGCTGAGATTGTATTTATTACAAATAATTATGCCTAGTTGAGTTACTGGTTGCTTTTTGTTGATAGGAATCGGTATCGAGAATCGAAAAATTTGGTATGGATGGATCCATAAACGACAATTTTAACTCGATCTACAAGAGTAGTACAATTATTACTATTCTATCATCTCTGTACTAGACATAAATTATTATCATTTATACACTAGTCGATCTGTTTCTCTGTATAGTCGTTCCATTTCAAATGACATTCTGCCTATCATTATGTCTACGGTTTTTAATCAACTAGTCCTTACATAACAACCAACTAATAGATTACATAAGTTACTAGTCGATTAGCGGATTAGCACATCAAGATGTGGATTGCTATTGATGCGTAAAGAGTGATTTGAAAAATATTGAGATTTTTCATAAGAAGAGATTGACACTTCTGATATGTTGGCTTACATAATGACTAATGGACGTCCTGCTGGTGCTGGTTACAAAGGAAACAGACAATTTTTGAAACTTGCCCTAAGCCAGAAATACTGGACTCAGTACTACAACCACTTAAAAATTATACCAGTCTAAAAAATAAATGAATGTCCCAAGCAGTAACATCCAAAGATGTAAGGAGAATCCAAGAAAATTTGAATGAATCCTTGCCAATTCAAAATATAAGAAAATGTAAAGTAAAATAAGGATTAAAGAAGTTTAAAGGCATATATATAATTTTATAGAAATTAAAATAATTACTTTGTTAAATAAACACAAAGAATTGATCATTTGTGAATTACTTTACTTATTCACTTATAAAACTTCTATGATTAATTTATAACTAAAACGCCCACACTCGCAGAAAGTTTTTCGTCTTAGCACCAACCGTTGCAGAGAAATAAAACACATTCTGCTTTGGAGGTCTCTTTATACAGGTAAGATATATCTAGAAAGTAAAAATAAATAACATTATGAGATGTTTGTAAATTCAACAACAGTATTCGTATGTAAAGTTTTCTGAATAAAACAAATTTTCACAAGCACTGACCAGGTACCTGAATAAAATACACACTAAACTGGTTTTACATTATTTGTGGATTTTGCTTAAAATAACCTTTTATCAAAAATTAGTAAAATTCAATAATATTCGAAGGCGCACTTTGTTTCTGTCCGTATTTAGGATAATCTGCAAAATTACTGAACCCATCTAAAAAAATACCTTCTTGTTTATGTAAGTGTATTTTCTACAAGACTCAATTTTTTATTTAAAAAAAGAGTAATAGCCATACTTAATTCTTTTGATACGATACAAGTAAATAATAATACATACACACTTGATTGGGTCCATTACTTAACTATAGTCGGATACTTAAACAACAATTAAATGGCTGCTTTTGTTCTTTCGGCAGTTAGTTGTAACCTGTAAACAACAAATTTTCAAGTTATAGTTTTCGTTTTTAAAATTTAAAAGGAAAGAGCACAATGTAAAGAGCTTATATATTTCTAGTTGACGATTATGTTACAAAATACATATATTCTTAATTTTTATTGCTACGTAGTGTATCGAAATCTTTACAGTTTACCCTTAATGTTTTTTATTAACCCTTAGTCGTCCTCTCATTAACTCCATTATTTTACAAACTTTAATTTTAAATCTAGGTACCTTTATTAAACCTAAAGTCAGGATAAAACTATCGAACTCATGATTTTGTCTCAATTTTCAATGAAGTTTGTTCAAATACACCTCTTTTTTTACATTATATATTTCGGAGCCATAACCCATGCTACGACATTGAATAAAAAGTAATAACTTCTAAGAATAACATGTTTTCATGTTATTGAATTTGATTTTATCACTCTTACTGAACCATTTTAAAACTGAATTATTTATTTGATGAACCTATACTAGTATATCCATAAATACTTCGTACACTTTTCTACTAACTGGTATCTTATAATTAACAACATAATGTGATTTAAAGAATGGGCACGAGTAAAATAGTATCGTAGATTGTAATTGTCAAAAAACTGTGACAATAAAACTGTTTTATTATTTTTGCAAAAATAAGATTATTTCATGAATTAATGACACATGTAATAGTTTTTGCTTTATGATCGCTTAAAAGACAATTGCAACCATGCCAAAATTATTCATAAATAGTATATACGTCCGTTCCCGTCTTAAACGATGGCCATTTGCTTCTGACATTTCAGAAGCAACAACCACTATGCACATGAAGAGGGCAGAATCTTATCTCCCTTTATCGTCTATTAAGTTCAAACCTAACCCATATTACATTCCCCACCAGTAAAGGAACTGTATTACTTCTATTTACTGTCTGAACTTGTTTGCCAGTCTTACAAACCATCCCTCATCCAACTCTATAAAGAGAACCTCAATGTATTTCTCATTTATTTGTAAATCACGCCCTTGTAAGAATTATATTTTCTAGACTGTCACGTTTAAATTGTATGAGTTCTTTAATATAATGATGCTATTGGAGGTAGTTATATGTACAAAAAATATAATCTCTAATAAGTTAAATTGTTACTTTCTTTCTCATCGCATCACCAGCCTGAATATACAATGGCTATAAAACTGGTTGTTATACTTACAACAAGATGACATATTTTTATCCTCCAGCCGTGCGTATAGAAGAGCTAATTTCTATGATCTGCCAAAAAGTTGCTTCACCAATAACAGCCTTGAAAGAAATTTATTTTATAATAATACACGAAGTTAAAACTTTCTTTTATCTGAAGAAGAGATTTTAAAAAATAGCAATGGAAGTAAGAATATTTCTGAAACAAACAAGAACTATCCATCAGCGCATACTTTGAGTAACCTTAATACAATCATTTAGTACCAATCATTTTGTTTCAGATAGTGTAAAATCTCCATCGTCTGAAGATAAAACTACAAATACAAAAATGAAAACGCATAAAAAAACTGCATACAAATTTAAGGAAGCTAAAAAAAATCAATGGAAAACTTCCAAATTGGATTTAAAAATTATTACTAGCTGTAACTTTAGACCATCTTCTGATGAGTCACTGAAACGTCCGAATTTTTTTCTCATTAATTTATTATAATAAAAATTTAGATTCTATTGGTGAACAGAGCAATGTATATACATTACAAACATATGTTACTTTGGACCTTGCTCAAAATGAATTACTTCATTTTCGGCTGATTAATTCTGTAAGGTAAATGTTTCATATCCCAATAAACGCTTACTGGTCAAAAGCAGGTAATGTATCTAAACTTCTGGTTGGCAGAATTTGGAGTAATCGTTTTGAACATTTGTCACGGTTAATTCACGTAAATGATACTACATAGATTCTGACTTATTAAAATAAGTTGCAAGTATATTGACAAACTAAACTCTGTTTTTGTTTTCACTGTGAAAATATTTTCGTTGATGAAATTATGAGAAGCATTAGGCGAACAGAAAGCTAAGTACATTTCCTCAAATTGCAAGTTGGGACTGCATATAAACTGTTTGATGGATAACCACAAAACATATAAAATCTTTAAATGGTTTTCATATGTTTTTTATTGTTGTTTATGTTTTTTTATAAATAGCACATAAAATATGTAAAACATAGTATTAATCAATAAACAATGTTTGTCCTACGGTGACACAATAATACTTTCTTCGCTTTTAATTTGCATATGCATATTGGGCTTATACATTGAAGTATCTTTCTATCAGATTTGCTTTAATTGGATTTTAAAGAAGTGCATCAACATTTTGTTTTTGTTTTTTTACGATAACTTGGTTACTATTTGTTTGTACCAGAGAGAATATTTTAAAAATTTTGGTTGTCGTTAAAAGAGCAAATAGAATTTACTCTTGACACATTTTCGAACAACATAAAAACTAACATTTTTTAACACAATTGAATTATGATTACAAGTTTGTAGTAGATGACAAATACAGCTATATGTTGAATCTGAATGAGAAAACATTCAGAAAAAGCTAACGTTGTACAAATGATAGCAGCAAATTAGTTTAGGCGAAGTTTTGGAAGTTTATTCCTACTGTGTTTTCATTGAGATCTTTTAAAATTAGGGGGATATTTTTTAAACAAATAACATTTATTTTGGGAACAAAATTCGAATTTTATTTTAGGCGTACTATCATTTTAAATGGTTCTTGTATACATCAGAGTCTCCCTCTCTGTAATATTTGTTTTGATTGGATTTTATAGAATTGAATTAATATTTGTTTTTTTTTTAAGACAACTTACTACTCCTTGTTTCAGAGAGAAAATGAAAAGCAGTTTCAGTTGTCGTTAATAGAACAAACAATATTTAAGCTTGTATATTTATCGAAAAACTTAAATTGTATACAAATTTACTTAAACAAATTTTCTTTACTTATATCATTGCATTAGTAAGTTGTTTCAGTAATGGTAAGTATAATAGTTAATGTATCTACAAAATGGGAACCCAAAATCATATTCATTTCCACATTAATATTCTTATTCTGTGAAAAAATCTGAACAGTCGAGAAAATAACCATTTTAGGACCGACTCTTGTAAAACCCTTGTTTTCTTAACTGGCGCAATAAACCCTCTGGTGTTTATTAATATTAAATAATAATAACATTTACAATATTTCGTTTCTAGCAACAAGAGACATGATGTAAATGAATTCTGATTGTGTTTTATACACGTAAATCCTTAATTTGTATTATTTTATGCGTAACTTGAATAATAATTAATCAATTAGATCACTTTTAATATTATTCTTAGTAAGTATTCTTATAAAATGGGTTCTTATAATGGTAGCAGAAATGATAGTTAGTGGTCGATATTTTTCGGACCAATGATTCAGTCCTGCAGGACACAGAGTGGATAATTTGTCGTGTCACAGATTACAATAGTGCACTTTGTGGTGATAAATGTACATCTAGTCCTGAACAGGTGTTTCTGTTCTCATTATTTGTACCAAGTAGCCATTATTTAAGTAATGATGTTTCTTGTGTCAGATTGTAAATGGAAATACTTTATATTTCCGTTCTATTCAACACTATTTCTTAAAATAAGAATTTTGAATAAATCCATATAAATATAGTCATAACTAGTGCAATTTTACAAAAATTGTAGTCACATATTTTATATAAGTTGAATATCATCTGCTCTTCGAGATTAAAATATCAATCGATTTTAAGCTTAATATTTATAAATAGATAGGTGAAAGACTATTGATTTTTTTAACGAAGTTTATTAATTCTGCTTTGAATTGCTGACAAAATAAGGTCAACAAACAATACATAATCTATCATTGATAAATAAAATACAAACATAAAATTACCTTCTAACTATACTATTTAAAAAAAGTGATAAAATATACATACATCTTAATCAATGAATAACTATAAACAAATATGCTGCCTCAAGAACAGACATTTCAACAAAAACTTTAGAAAAGAAAAAGGACAAAAGGATTTAACATGAAAACATTGTTTGTCAAACTATCATCAATTATATTGGCAGAATTAATTATTTACCCCTTAGGAAAAGCCTGATTTGGGGTAACCGCCGAGAAATGAAGAACCAGTGGCAGAAGTAGAAAATAAGTACTTGATACTAAAAATTTGTTGAAATAGAAACAGAAAAAAATATTTATTCTGTAATTCTGTGCCCAAGTTTAATTTTGATGTATTGTTGTTTTTTTAGATTTCACTATAATAGTTTTTCAACATTTTCCTGAGCAAAAATCCATTTTGAAATCGCTTTAACAAATTTATTTGATGACTTTAAGTCTATCACTTCAAGCGACAAATTATTCGAAAGTTTTGGTGCCATGTTGGCGGAAGATCTTTTAAATATCTACATGTACGGCCTTTAGGGTTTTCTTATTTTCTCTATATTATCTTTGTATCACCGCCTCTCAGTAAAAAAACTTAAAACTTTGAAAATGTACTAATGACTCAGAGGGAAAATTCTCAACTGTTTGAATAACGGAAATGAAGATTCAATTCTTGTTTTTTTTTAAGAACAATTTTTGTTTGAATAATGAGTAGAGGCTATTATTTATTGTTCGTATAAAAGACTAAGTGCGACAAATCAACAAATACTGAAAAAGTTAGCTGATACTTGTTGAACATAAGGGAAACTCTGACATGTCTGAAATCATAAATGAAAAGGGCTATAGTTTTTAAACCTAAGAGTATATTCATTGTTGTTAATCTTAACACTACTTATATTTTGAATAAACTAAATTCCTTCAGTTAAAAGTAGTAATTTGGTTCATTATTTGGGGCTAAATGTTTCGCAGCCACGAGCAGCACCTTCAGGATAGCTATTTCTGTACACATACAGGTGATTTTTTTAGAAATTACTGATAAAGTGAATTAGTGAAGAAATAAAGTTGTCTTTAAAGAAATGTAAAACAAAGAGTTATAGTTATTTGTTCATTTATAATTCAGACGAACATATCTATAAACTAAAAATGTATTCACCCTTTACTTTTACCTTTAAAAAATTTAAATTTTTTTTTTCAATCTATCTTTTTATAATTCATGCATGCTAAAGCGGTAAACTTATATTATTAGTACTTTAAAAAAGTAAATTATAAATGGATTATAATAAATTTTAATTCTTGTGCTAAATTAGTTGGTTTCTTTGACAACTTTTTCACACAAAAATCGAGCATCCGTTTTATTATCATCCTAAAACCCATACAATCCTTGGTTTGTATGCTAGAAACTTTTATAAAACCTCATTTAAAATGTTTTTTCAAATACTTTGTAACTTCAAGTACTTATCGGAAGTAAACTTTCTGGACTAAAGTTTTCGACCGACAAGAAGTCACTTTCAACTAGCTTATAACATTGTTTTCTAGGTATTATTACATTGTTCGTATTACACATAAAGAAATAAAAAAAAATATATATTTTTGTACTTTTATAATCTTCATTTGTTCTTATTACATTTTATTTTATAAAACTCAAAGTTTTAAAAATATTCGTGAAAAATCATTTAAGAAGATAACTTTTTGTAATGAAAAACCAGCATATTTAATCTCGAATAACTCAAATATTATTGACTTATCGAAATAAATGCTAGTTAAATGTTAAAAATTTTGGTTTGGATATATTCCTCTATCGATTCCTGTGGGTATTAGAATAATAATATAATAAATTGCATAAATAAAAGGTGCGACATCAGGTCATTTTTGATTAATGAGATATTCTCAAATTACTATTCAAATAGTCACGTCAATCTGTCTTTTTCAAAAGAATTTTGAGGGGGGAAAATTCACTGGACTATGTTATTAATTGTTTTTATTATTATAATAACACGAAAGATTGAGTGTAGAACAACATCCGGAAAAGTCTACAATTGTACCTGGATTGGAAGCCCTAGATGGAACGCCACTGTCTTAGTAATTAGTAGTGCAATCTTAATACAGTGAATAATAACAAACATTTTGATTTCCTTCTTCGTATTTTAATCATAAACACATTACATTAATATTACAGTTCTAAACTTTTGCAAGAAATGTATGTAGTATTATTGGTTTTGTTATTTTTGTTTATATATTTATGTTTTTATTTGAAACCTTATTAACATATTGTTATCTACTTATATAAAGCTAGTATCTTTATAAATACTAAACCTTGGGTGTTTAAAAAAACAAAATATAAACCTATTACACAAACTAGCATTTAGTTTTGTAAATTGAACGAAGCATTTAATTAAATTGGGCTTAGAAAGAGAAGCTTGTAATAGGACAAGTAGTAAACAATCACGTGATTAAATAGAAAGTTCAAACCGACAAATAAGCCTTTAATACAATATCAGGATAAGGCTTGTAATATGTAATGTGTATTTTATAAGTTTGTATGTCAGTGTTGTTTTATATTAAATAAATAGATAAATTCGTTAACTAATTTCCAGTAATTAACTACCCTTTCCGTTTGTAAATATGTGTGTGCTAATCGCATATATTATTTCTCAAGACTATTTTTTTGTCGGTACGCCATAACTTCCTTAATACAACATCAAATTACATGAATGAGGCATCATTTTAAAGCTTTCCTTAACCACTACACGGGAAAAATAGACAAACAGCTTAAAATTCACGTTTTAATAACAAAAATTGATTTAAAAAACTTTTATATTATACTCAGTATGTTCCTAATGAAAGGCGCCATCTACTAACCATCTGTTTAACTAGCATGCCAGCTGTTAGTTAGATTGTTTACACTGTAAGATTGTATAGGGAAACTGTTATTTATAAACCAATGTAAATAAATAAACTTAATTAACTGAATTAAATCAACGTGTTAAATCAGGTAAATGTAGGCCTACTCCGAACTTGCGAAATATTCGCACGGGTCAGCTAGTTTTCCTAATTTGTTTTTCTGATCAAATCATTATTAGGTATACAAATTACTTTTTTCAAATAGTTAAAGTAGACAAAACATACCGATAAAAAAGCATTTGCATTAGTGAAAAACATAATGCAGCATCATTGTAATTTTTTTTAAACAATACCACATGTTTTAGTGTACATTTATATTTTTAATCTCTATATCTTATGTGTTTCACGGTTTAAGCGTGGATGTGTAGACGGTGTTCTGCATAAAGTACAAGTACTATTTCATAGTTTTTACGGATAAATTCACTGTTAAACTGCTATAAGTGCTTACCAACATTTGAAATATTAAGTAAAATCCACCATTATAAGTATATATATATATATATATATATATATATATATATCTGGCAAGAAAAACTATTGTTAACTTTTGAGGAAGTACTTAGATGATTAAATGTTTAAACCACTTTCCAATATTTGCTATGTAATATAATTTTGAATAAAACCCATAATATAGTTATTTCATGTTTACATTTTTTTTAATTATTTTTTTTTTAATAACCTTTAGACGCTAGATTCAATATTTTTCGTCATTTTGACTTTCAGTGATATGTTGGTTTGAAGTTAAAGGTTGAATACATCAATTTAAATTGTAAAGCCGAGAAGAGCCAAATTATTTTTAAATTTGCAGTTTTCTTAATTACTTCACAGTATGTATTATCCATAGCATTGATAAATTTTTACTAAGTTCTCCAGAATTTATAATTGCATAAAATATAAATTCTTAACCTAAAATATAGTAAGTTACTTTATATCGATAATGGCTTATAATGATGATTATATTATGAATCTTTTTCAAAAGTCTCTTTATTTTAAAATTACTGCGTTTATGAAACACACAAGGAGACAAATACGATACACCTAAACAGAAAAAGTTTTAACACAATTTATTCCTACGTTGATATTTTCAAAATTTGAGTTTCTTCCCTTAGTCGGATTTAAAAAAAAATATGTTTTAGTAGGATTTTACAAATAAAACATTACTTATGGCTTCATAAACGTATATAAAAAGTGTAATTCAAATTAAAAATAAAGGAAGGACATTTGAAAAATGTTACTTATCTCAAAACTTAGGTTTATATAACATACTTTTAAACTTGCCCATTAAATATTGGTAATATTTCTTGTGCAAATGGCCATTAAATAATAAATTATCTACGTCAATAAAATATTGATAATAAATGGAAAACACTGATATTTCCATTTATAGATATCACAAATGTAGCTGAATATTTTACCTCCTCTAGTTATTTTATTTAAACTAAATTTAACTAAATTTATATTTTTAAAATAATCTTCTACATTAAATTTTAATATAAATACTTTTTATGATTGTTCTTTGTTCTTTAGTAGTCTTCAGCTTTTTAACTGTGTGTGATTTTATTCACCAAATAGTAAACAAAAAGTATTAAGTATCTTACTTCATTTACGTACATTTTAACAGAATTAATACCGAATTCGAAACAGTTATGTGTCGTTTACACAAACTAAATGAAGTCCCATAGCAAATAAACCTCACAACTTGGAGACTATTAAGATGAAACTTTAAGTTGTTGCGTTAATGGGAGTTTATATAGTGTAATGTAAATGTAGTTCTAAGTCTTAGTAAATATACCATTTTTATCATTGCCGACTTTATGATAAAAACTATATAATCGACTATGTAAAAACTTGGTAATACAAACGGAATATTATAACGTTGTCGTTTACAGAAAATCAAACCTAATAATTTAACGGTTATTCAGCTTAATTTAATGATAGCATTTTAATGGACAATTCAAATTTTCGTTGAAATAAGATAATACAAGTGGGTAAAATAAATTGAAACTTATCATTTACCAATTTATTCAGCCTTGCTAACCTTGTTACCAGGCAGTGTACCTTAAACTTACTATGTTAAATTTAACATAAATGTGTATAGTATTATATGCATTTTTTGTGTTATATTTGTGTTAACTAAATATTTTATAAAAACGAAATTTGTCAAATTTGTAACAAATATGCAAATTATACAAGCATATCTAACCATTCGCCACTCTAATACCAAAAGAACAACAATAATGCACACCTGATCTAATGCTTTAAGATATTTCCAACAACTACAAGCTTAATTAAGTTATAAGAAAACAATTTCCTTATTTGTAACTCATTTCCATTCGTTTTTTTTTTTTATATATACTAGAGCTAATGACTTGCAGTTCAATCATGTAACATAAATGTGATAATTCTGCACACATCTCTCTCACAAACTTATAGAAGATTTAAGTTTATTTAACATTAATTTTGACGATGTAAAAAATTATTTCTGTTTTAAAGTAATTGGAAGTTGATTAACTTGAACCACCAACCCAGTTACCTTGAAAATTACCTAGTTCACCAATTGGTGATATTAAGATTTGAGTAAGATATACAAAAATATTTATAGTACGGACAATTTAGGATTTTGAGAATATCCTTGTTATAATATAGAATCAAAATAAAAACAAAATTACCCAACAACGAATTTTATGTTTTTACATTATGCCGGTTGGATCAATAAAGAAGGAGGAGCAGCAAATAGCGTAGGTAAATAGTTATTAGTTATCCAGTAACCAATGTCGACCTACACAACTGTAGCAAACTGAACTAATACACTGCTTCCAATATAACTTTCTAATAATTACCGCAAAATATATTGGTTTAAATTGAAATTGATTTTGACTTTCAATAACAGTAGCATTTACGATCAATTTGTATAATATATATGTGAAATGTTGTGCTTGAAATTTCGTAGGTCATTATCGATTGTTTTCTTGCTAGATTGAAAACTCCGACACTAAGTACGTTCAGTCTCAAATTCGGGCTGATTCATACTCATCTTCGAATGGAGATATATGTTTCTGCTATCGTTCCATGGTTTTTATAATTATAATTTTCCTGGGTGGGTTTGATATTTTTAGGTTACTTTTGATGTACTGTATATTTTATAAGTATTTACAGTCGGGTAATAATTTAATTTATCATCCTTTTCTTTTGAAACATCAGGAATACTTCCGGAATTGGCTTTGTTTACAAGGTGTTTATCTGAATTACCGCTAGATATCATATCGTTTGTTTCTTTTAATCAATGAACTGTTTCTAAATTATCTTCATTGGAAAATTATGCAACAAATGTTTTAATTGTTTAAGTGCTTAGGTAAGATAATTGACTATGTTCGTTATGTTTCAGTAAGAAATACACTTTGGTCTCAGTTCTTAGATAATATAATTCTTAGGTAAGAAGCAAAGCTCGTGGTGCTTAGGTAAGATCATGTACGATGCTCGTGATGCTTAGGTAAGAAAGTGTACGATACTCTTGGTGCTTAGGTAAGATCATGTACGAGCTCGTGATGCTTAGGTAAGATAGTGTACGATACTCTTGGTGCTAAGGTAATATAATGTAAGATGCCCTTTAGTGCTTAGGTAAGATCATGAAAGATTTTCAAGGTGCTTAGGTAATATAATTAACAATTTCCGTGGTGCTAAGGTAAGATAAAGTACGATGTCATTGGTGATTAGTAAGATCATGTACGATGCTCGTAGTGCTTTGGTAAGATAATGTATGATTCTCAAGGTGCTTAAATAATACTAGCTGATACCTACATGCTTCGCACATAATATGATTAAATTAATAAAACGACTATCGGGTAAATATTGAGCGTTACCATTACAAGCAACTAAAAAAAAAAAATGTTAGATCCGAGTTCCATGGCCAAAAAACCCACAGTCAGTTTCTCCCAAATCGATCTATGTACCCCTTTTAGCTATGCACCAATAAATGCTAAAATTCCGTTTCCGCTAGCTAGTTACTCATAACTCTCGAACGAACAAAAAAATTATAAATCGTGTTTTGAGGTTTATTTATCGTCTATATGAATAGCCTACATTTAACATTATGGCATACTGTTTTGATATATTATATATTGAACGATTAAACCAGTGTATACAGTAAATTAAAACATAGACATCTTGTCAAAGTGTTAAGTTTTTGATCCAATTCAGTTGTTGTATTTATAATGGTAGCATGTCACTCCGTTCGCAAAAACTCTAATCTTGTACGTATTTGTTTTATTTAAAAAAAATTTTAAATAGGAACCCTAAATATTTCTGCGTTAAAAAGTAACCTAGTTTAATATTTAAAACGTCCTCTACATGCAAATGAGAGTTTCGTCAAAATTTATTCAACCATTTTGTAGTTTAGCCCGGACAAACAAGCAGACAGATAGAAAGACAGACAGACAAAAAATAAAAAAATAATGTTTCAGTTTTGGTAAAGTGTGAATAACCAAATGAGCTTAGAAAAAAGTATTTATTTCAAAATCACAAACAGACAGTTAAATTTCATGTATATGTATATATATTTAAATATGTATATATATTATATAACTAGCTGACCCGTAAGGCGTTGTCCGTGGTGGTTGGTATTTTCAGTCTTTTTAACGTAATTGTATTCTTTTTAAGTGTTTAGTCAGTGAGTGGTATTTTTATTTTATATATATAGATCTTAAAATAATAAAAGCACTATTGTCATAATAATAAAAGATCTGAAATTATGATTTTAGTAACTTTGATCCCCCCAAACCCCTCCTAAAATTTTGAAATTTTTCATACCCTTTCTTAGTGAGCACATAGGGCCCTAGAGGAAGCTACATACCAAATTTAATTCCAATCCGTTCGGTAGTTTTGAAGAAATCGTGATTTAATACTTTTGATCCCCCTAAAACCCCCCTAAAATTTCGAATTTTTTAAAACCCTTTCTTAACGAGCTACTATGGCTCTGAGGAAGCTACATACCAAATTTCATTCCAATCTGTTCGGTAATTTTGGAGAAATCGTGATTTAGTAATTTTTACCCCCAAACCCCCATAACATTTCCAATTTTTTATAACCCTTTTTTAGTGAACACTTATGACCCTAGAGGAAGCTACATACCAAATTTCATTTCAATTCGTTCGGTAGTTTTTTAGAAATCGTGATGAGTGAGTCAGTGAATGGGTGATTGAGTGAGTGGTATTTCGCTTTTATATATATAGATATTTATAGATATTTTACGATGTTCTTGGTGATTTGATAAGATAAATAATTACCGTATACAATCAACACTTCAAATGAATGAAAACGAGAGACCCAACTATAAATACATTTTATTGATAGCGATTCATATTAATCATGTGTAAATTATTAAAAGGAATTAATTATTTGACAGTAGCATCCAATCGGCAAATAACGCAATCTAACAGAAAGTTAAAATTGAGTTAACAAACCTAATTAAATCACTGTTTACCGTTTTGTGTTGATTTTGTTTAATTAAAATTTATGTAGATATTTTTGTGTTAGTAGAATGAGAATTACAGTTTTACAGAAATAAAATTCAAATAATGATTGTATTTTCTTATTATCTAATACATCCACCTGCTCCAATAAAAAGTTATTTTCATTATGATTTTGTATTTATAATTTATGAATTAACCTGATTAATTTAATGAAAATTAATTATTATAAACAGCTGTAAAATAAATCATTTCATTGGAAGACGACTTCCCCCAAAGAAGAGATTACTATAAATTTGACAAAAAAGATTGTAATTTTCTAATTATCTACTATATTAATTATTTCAAATAAAAACAAATAAATAATAAAACAAATAATACAATTATTGTATTATTAGTAAACATAACAATTAAATTACATCCGCAAATTTTTTTTTAACTCTAGAATTAGTGCTTGCACATAATGCCTAAGAATTGACTAATTTACATTTTATAGAATACTAAAAATATATAATTCCAGGTGAAATGTAAATTAAAATAAAACAGATAAGTCGTTGAAAATACTCGTATTTTTTTTTTTTTGATAAATTGAAAAAAACCGTTGTCGACTTGGCCTACATTTGCAGGTATACTTACTTCGAATTCCTATTTACTTTACTGCTTCCATAAGTTAAGTACATACATAAAAACGTACATACACACAAACATAATTTATATATTACAAAGTGTAAAGGTGCTATGAACAATTAACAAACCAAAAATTGCTAAAAAGCTGTAAATATATTGTTTTTAAATGTAATAAACGAATTAAAGTCGTAGTACTTATTGAGGCGACTTCGGAATGCCAATACTTTATCAAGGTGGAGTAATGGTTTACCAGATCTCCATCAGAACGACGAACCAGTACCGATTAGATAGTATGTATATACATTTAAGCCAAGAATATTTGTAAACAATGTGATGAATGGGTTTTATTTTTAATGGATTTCAGGGTTGTCTTTGAATTGCAACAAACAAGGAAGTACGGATTCAGGTGGCCAGTACCGATAGTCTGATCGGCGAAACTTATGTGTCTCTAAAATAATTAATTACAGGATAACTTTTACTATAGGATAAGAAAATGTGTTTTTTATATGCTACCCATATTTTCTTTGGAAGAGCTGCAATACGTAACTATACAAACTATAACATGCTCAAAATTACTAGGTTCATTTAACAACATTTACACTTATAGTAATGGATTAGGCCTGGGTTAATAACACAAATAAGTTTAATTTTTCAAATATGCTCAGGACATTAAGCTTATTATATATTATCACATAGTTACTACACATTTCAAACCATCATGTTTGTTATTTTGTTGCTAATGATCACACATTAAAATGTTAAATGGCAGCATTTTTCAAACGAGTAGATTGTGTGTAAAAGAAAGTTATAGAACTAATGTATAGTTATTTGATGTAATATATTTAAAGTTATATATAACTATTTTTTATTTATGTTTTTAGTTTAAGTTTTAGAGTAGTACATAGTGAATTGTAGAATTCGACATATTGACATATGGAATTGTTATAATGTATCAGATGAAATCAATGAAAGTTTTATTGGTCAGATAGCTTTAGGAGAAGAAAAACAAAATAATAGTAACATATCCCTGTAACTCAGGCCATAATGCGCATGCGATAGGAGCAATGTTACTGCAAGGACCACCGCCACCACTCTCCTTGATACAATTGTCTTTGTACTAATATACAATAAACTATTTTCATTTGCTTCACCAGGTAGTTATTGAGCGAGAGAAGTCGCGAGTCATAACAATGGTTTATTGCGCAAAGTAAATAGGGGACTTTAATAAAAAAATAAAAAAATAGTTGCCTAACTTTTTGTTGCCAAAAGTCAACCAACACTCCAACATAATAACCTTAAATAGAGGTTACTAATAATCTCTTGTGTCCGATTCGTTTATAAATAATTAAAAACTATCAATTTATGTTTTAACCTTTAGCTGATAACGTAGTTATAATTTAAATTTCTAGTAATGATTTCAATTTTACAGTTACTTGATACGTACTCATCTCCTTATAGTCAATAAACAGCCTATACTTACTAATCATATTTACTTGATCAATACAAAATAACAAGAAATAAAAGGAAACCCTCAATAACGTAATTATCTTGACAATATAAACGTGACTGTGTTTCTTTTCACATAACAGTAAACAACTAGAATACAAGTAAAGCTTTTAGTAGAATTAGTTCCATTACTTACCTGGCAAGCAGTTTCCCTAATGTAGTAAATCAACATGTTACTGTGGGCTGATCATAATCTGTACGTGCCTACACTTTGCAGTTAAATGACAGGTAAAGTATCTCTTTGTAATTAATAACTGTACAGTATATAAATATTTAAAAATCCAAAATAAATAATGATTTAGTGTTTCCGTAATTCAACGTTTGATAGCATTTGTGTCATGTGTTCAGCTTTTGTAAATAACTTTCTGCTCTTTGTAAATAATGATTGGAGTAACTTTGGGTTTATATAACAATCTAACAAACCATCTTACAAAGTTTAAAGTACAGTTTCCAAGAAAACTGACCGGGTGACTATTATCATCATTAGTCTGCAGCTGCTATAGGTAATAAACTGTATTTAAATACATAACTAATTCGTGATTAATTCAAGTTCAATAAACAGTTTAAACAACTTTACCCGAGAAACATTATCTACATTATCTAGTTTAACGTTATCAGTAAAATAAATGGTTAGTGATAAACAAAGATATTTGCAAACAAAGACTGTAGGAAAATTGAACTTCATTAACCATCATCTATTGCTACCAATACAAGTGTCAAGTTTCAAACGACATAGTTGTAAAAAGATTTAAAAAACTCCATCAACTATGAAGTAAAGAATTCTGATGGTTGTAATCAACGCTTAGACTTTGACATTCTAGCTTAACAAAGTGTGTATTGATTGGTTATGTTATGGGTATGGAAAAGTTTTAAGATTGGACAAATCGAATTATTTCTTATTTTAAAGTAATTGAGGATAGTTTTAGTTTAAGATATATTATATTTATATTATAAAGTAAAATCCATAAATTTTTAGTTAAACTATCAAAATGAATATGATTAGAATAACCAAATAGGTAAATTTGAACTGACGAAACTCAGAAAATGAATAAAACATAACAATTTATCATCATTTCTTTTTCGCTGCTACTTTAGTAGGAACTTTAAAAATGTTTCTAAAGAGAAAGTTGTATTTATTTCTACGTATAATAAAGACAACTAATTGTTAGAAATTTTTTTATGTACGTTGTGATAAAATATAATGTTTAAAAGCCTACAATAATTGCATGAATTCTATTGTAAATGGTAATTATTAAATAACAAAAGTTAGCAATTAAACCTTTCACATCTGTTGAAATTGTGATAACTTATACTTATATATGTGTTTAACAATTTTAATATCTCTTATTGGGATGTAGTCACACTCTTCGATTATATAACAGACCTACTATTGCGTCTCAGGAATAAAGCTAAATGACCCTTTCTACCCACCACCTTAGTACATTCCCGCCTTTACTTCCTACCATATATTCCTATCTTGTTTACAAACCTCATTAGATCTGAATGCATCACTACATTCAGTCTTATACCTACTGACCTAACTTATCATGCCTTATTTGTGACGGTAACAAAGTGCAGCGATGTTTTTCCTATCCGCAATAACAGCAGTTGGGTGAAACCCTCTTGCCCAGATTATCTAACCGCCTTTTTTATTGCACAAAACCCAGTCACTACTCCTTGCATAGTCTTAAGATCCGTCCCATATTTATTTTCCGCAGCGAATGTGGAAGGTCTACCAGCCAACACCAGGAGGTACTCCCAATAGTGTGGGACTCTCATCCACTAAACCACTTTTGCTTTTCCATCTTTCATCACATTGGGATTGCTGCTAGCCTTACTTCATTGTAATGGTTGTCTCTTTTTCCTGGTGTCTAAGTTTAATTCGATAGTTTCACTTTATTGGAAATGTTTAAGATCACTATCTTTCTTCTGCAGGATTAACCCAGTAAAATCATCCGCTGCTTGCTAGGTTTTCTTGCTCATTACCATTTTCGTTACAAATGAGGACACATAAGGCATGGTATTTAGTGTTTTTTAGATCTTGCACGTCACGTTCCCACCTTGGCATTGTAAAATTGTATGCTCAACTGAGTCCTTTTCTTCTTCGCAGTACTGACAGGTAGGCATATCTCTCATCCAAACCTTGAAGTCTGGGATCAACCACTTTGTCCAAGCACCAGTTCCGCTTTGCCTCCAGCTTGATCCTCATAAATCAAGAGTTTCCCCCGGTAATGATTTCTGGTCTTCTTCTTCTAGCACTCTCATTTATCAGCAAATTAATTGTTGGTACTCCCTCAAGTATGACAGCTGTTTCTGCCCCAACAGTCCTGCACGAGCAACTTGTTCGTAGCGCCATTCTTCTCTGAAGGCTATTAGCCATATTCTTATTCTTGGTGTGTTTTAGAGCGTTAATACAAATTGGTACAGCTTGCTCAAGTATGAAGAAAACATAAGAACCTTTCACTTGCATGACCTGGTTTAACCTATATATTTCTAAGTTCTCCTTATAATGCCTTTAACACTCAGCTGTTAGTGTAACGATTCTCACATGTTCCATCATTCTGAGGTTATGGTCGAAAATCACTGAAAAATATTACATTTACTTGTCGACATCTCTAAATTACTTACCAATATTCCAATGTTTTTATCGACGTCATAGTAACCAAGAGCAACCTACATTTTATGGAGTGTAAATTACACACAGTATTCCTCCATCCATTTCGATATCATGGAGATTTATAATTTTAACGCCTCTTCCATCTGCAACCTATTCTTCCCCGTAGCTACTACTGTGACGTCGTCCACTAAGCTATAACTTCTACGCCGTTTAGGAAGTCCATTCTCAGGACACCATGATACTATGATCAAATACTTTGGAACAGCATTTATTTTGAGTTCCTCATTATTCCATCCCACGTCGCGCTTTTAACTGTATTTTTGAAGCCTATAGTAGTCAATGTGACTCTTTTAGTGACCAGGAATAATCCTTATTGCAATGTCTTTTACAGCACTCATCGCATACACCTTAGAGTGATTCTTTCTAAAGCCATGTTGCTTAACGGACAGTTAATTCTAGCTTTCTACTATTACCTGAAGTCTTGCTTAGATTATCCTTTCAAGAAACTTTCAAATTTCTTTAACAAAACATAATGGCCTGAAACTTGTTCTTAGATCGTCTAACTTCTTCAGCTTTTCTATTAGTAAAATTTAAACTTGAACTGGACTTATGAGAAATAACACTATATAAATAAAAACAGAACACAGTTTCTCATAAAAAAGTTTAATAATCCAAACCCGTTTCGATGACCAAGTCATCATCATCAATGATGGTTACAAACCATCTTGAATTATTAAACGTTTTTAATGAGAAACTGTGTTCTGTTTTTATTTATATAGTTTTCTTCTATTAGTACTAATAATCTGGCTTCTTTCCATCGACTGGGAAATAATCTTCATGTAGCAGTTTTTTAAGCCTGTCAATAACTCACAGCCATGTTTTAAATCAGATCTTTTCACCACCTCCGCCGGCTCACAATCTGGTCCTAGGGCTTAATTTATTTTAGCAAGATTTGCAGCTAGCGTGAATTCACCCAATGTGAAAGGCACTCCTCAACGATTGCAACCTCAGGGCTGCTCTAATAAGCTCTTTCAATTGTATTAAACAACTCCTTACCCATTACCATTCTTTTTTCATCACTTATAAAAACTGCCGATAGAGTCCTCAGTTTTCCGCATACAATTATGTAGGCTATTCCCTTTATTTTTAATTTTTTTCCCCGTTGAGCAATGCAAACATCTAAATTTATTAATATTATGTCTGTACTTGTTTATTTTTATTTTTTTTTAACTTACTTAATGATATATTTTTATAATAAATACTTTACAATAACATTACTAATTACTACGATAAGATTTAAATTTTGTTATAATGTTGAATACAACAACCATATTGGCCTCGTCATCCCAGAACTTTGCGTACAACATGAGAAGAAATAAATACATCTAGCAATGTTTTTTGTAGGGTGGAAGAATAACACGCACTAATCAGTTTTGCGCATGGTTATATTTAATAAATAAAAACTGAGACACCTGTAAAACATGACTTTCATAACTGATATGACACACTATTTATAGGGTTTTAAGGTTTAAACTACTTTTATTGTGCTTTAAAAGATAATACATTGAGTACATTCATTGCCACTGATATTGCGATTTCGCCAATTAGTTGTGAATTATGATTGAAAGGACATAACCTTCTAATTTATTTCAGAATCCAATTATTCAACAAAAATACTTCAACTTTGAATCTGGTATTTTCATCGTATTTAATGTAATGTACGATTTATTGTTTGATTTTCCTCACTAATCTTTAAATAACAAATATATATTTTAAAGTAAATAACAATGTATTATTCTATTTCGAAAAAAGCGTTTTTCCTACTAACAGAAAATGTATTAATACACGAAAGTCAGCTAAATAAATACAACCTATCATTAAACGAGTGCAAATATACAAAATATTACAATATACAAAACATTTCTATATAAAAAATTAATACAATTTTAAAGGCAAAATTTCTCAGTAACCTGTTATTTGATTATTATGAAAAAAAATTGTTTTATCAAACATAATTCACTTTTATGTACATAATATATTTATGTTTTTAAGTGTATCTACAATAATAATTATTTCCGTTAGATTATCGAGAAATAGTTTGTGAAAATTAGGGAGTAGATATCCGTTGAGACGTAAAACTTAAATATAAACGTATATACAAACACGAATTTACATCCACAAAACACCAGCACATTCTTATTCTATAAAGTCCAAATGATACAAAGTTAAACACTAAATTCACCCCATAACTATAACACATTATACCTTATAGTATAGTGGGCAAACTTTACTCTCGGAAAGTCTCCTAGCGCAGTCCCGGTTCTTACGTCTCCTGATCTACAGAAATATGATTTAAAAATAAAAATTACACCACCGATCACCCATTAATTTAATTGATGTATTATTTACCCTTAAAATCATATAACCGTAATACTGGAGGGGGTATTTAAATTACCACTACATAATTTGTTTCATAAGGACTCGAAAAATAACTAATATAGTACGAAACTTTAAATTACTTTAAATACTATTAATGATACTTTATTTGAAAAGTGAAAGTGTGCAGTATTTGAAATGGTTTATATTTTGTTCGAAAACCGTCAGTTTATATGCATTTTATTACTATTGAAAAATATCTACAAAACTGCATTTTCTAAAAATTTACGGATTAATAAAAAAATTAAAAGGTTGATAAATTGGTCGCATCGTCGTCTTTTGTTCTTTATTCTTAGTTTCGTAATAGGTTTCTGGAAGAGCTTGCGATGAGTTGATTTTTTTTTTCATTTTGTCTTAAGCTGAGAACTATACGTACTAAATTATATTTCGGTTTATAAAAGTATTTTATAAAATTTCGAATAAAAATAGTCATTAATTATTCACTCATGGAATTTAATTGTTAGTTTAAACTTGAATTCACCATTATAAGTAAAAGTTATAATTGTTTGTTAATCGGCGGAAAAGTAATCTGTCGTTGAAAATATATGATTAGTTAATTTTAATATTAAAAACTTAACTTTGTACATA
This sequence comes from Philaenus spumarius, assembly GCA_018207615.1. Classification (NCBI taxonomy): domain Eukaryota; kingdom Metazoa; phylum Arthropoda; class Insecta; order Hemiptera; family Aphrophoridae; genus Philaenus; species Philaenus spumarius. The sequence continues at coordinate 45,616 of JAGFPH010001792.1, read as the reverse complement.
TTTCAGAACGTATGAAAACGTCCACTTAAGATTGAATAAAATGTTTTCTTGAATACCGGTACCTTAATCAGAATTTCCTAAAACAACAATATCCATAAAATTTACAGAATGTGAAATGATTTAAATATGCTTATTTCAAAGATTTGTGGATATTATAATCATTTTAACGTTTTCACTTTTCGATTTTAGTAAATAAACTTGACTATTTTACTAATTTCATTTCTTGTAATAGTATTTGCGGATTTTTTTAAAATGGAGAAATAATAAATTATTTGATCGATTTAGTTTTGTGTATATAATAATGACAATAATTATTTCTTTGTGGTTTATTTGCATTTTTTGAGAAACGGAACATAAAGTATTTATTGCTGTTGGCTACGTTAAACCTAAACACAATTTAAAGTCTAAAGTACAAGTCTGAAAACAAATCGAAACGGATAAACAATAATTAGTTTTATATTATTAATTATATTAATATTGTAACAGTTACAAGTATTTAAATTAATGAACAGCTTTAATACGTTCTGAAACGTATTTAAAATGCTAAAGTAAAATATCAAAAGGATTCTAACGGTAAAACCTAACAAAAAAACAAAAAACAAAACAAAAACACAATGTGTAACTGTTATTAGATTGTTGTAGTTTTTATATACTTTTCACTGCCTTATTTATTCTGTAGTCCAAAAAGGACGTGTTATGGCATTGACGTAAGAATTGTGAAGGTTGTTAAATCCCTCTCTTGATAAGTTTATTATATATTAGTGGAAAAAATATAATGAGATGTATAGTGTAAATTGAGTACGTTTAATTAATACTAGACATTTGTAGTATATACTTCTGTATGTCAGACAATACATTCAAGATGACAGACAAAATTATGTTACCCGTGGTTGAAGCAAGTGCTATTAGACCACTGTACTGTGAATAAGAAGATACCTTCAGGTCGACACAGATCTAAAGCTCCTAAATTAGATTCCCTATATTAAGTACATTATTCTAGGTCAGACCAGTACCTATAAAGGAATTTCCTTCTGCAACCGCTAGGGTGAACTAATACATGTGTTATTAAATGCCTTTAATCATTTGATACTACTTGTTTTAACAAAACCTTTGTGATGTAGTAGTAACAAAGTGTGTATCTTCCCTGAATAAATTAATTCTTAGACTGATATAGGAATACATGCTTGTTATATATTATAAACTATACAAAACATGTCGAAATTTTACCCAAACGTAAAATAAACGATTGCAGAAAATGTAATACACTTACTAAAATTTGTATTATATGAATGGTTATAAATATTAAGTAAATGAACAATGTGTCTTTATTTCGTTAAATTGCGTTTGCTTAGACTGAAGATTTCCTGGTTAAGTTTGAAAGAGTTGTTTAATGCAACATAATAAATGTGTTGAAAACCTTGCTGACTTTTTTTGTTTTGTTTTACATTTGAGGTTGATTACATTTTTAAATGTGTAAACACATTGGGTATACAACTACTGACATTAATCCAAATGAAACTGTAACTATACTATAATAATTACTATATAATAACCAAAACCAATGTATGTCTTATTAAAAACTCACTGTACATGTCAAAAAGCAAACACTTGAGTTTAAAACATTTATAAACAAATTTTAAAAAAACTTACGAAGACAAACAAGTTTAAAAGATTTAGTCGTGATAGGAATTATAGTATAGGGTAACTGTTTGTTGGGAAATAGCCTTGCTTTTACAAGAGAAGATACTACAGATGTGTTAATAATGACGTAACAAAATGGGTTTGTTTTCATATTTTATGATTCCTACATAGTACGTTAAACAAACACAGAAAATGTACAATATAATCCTTTTCCTTAATGTGAACCTTCAACAAAGTATGGACAAAAGACAAATTATAAAAGTGAAATATATAAATATAATTCTGAAATACAGACCATTTTAATATTTTACATAAAAGATGGCACTATATACTACATCTAATAATATCTTGTCTGTTAGAATACATTTCAACAACATGTATCCAGATAAACTGCCAATCTGGATGAAAGTAAATATAATCCACTTTTTATTTATTGTAAAATATTGTGATTTTTATATTTCATTTACAAATCTGAGCTACGACTGCAACCCCAAGAGGTTGCATACGTCACCTGTGCACCTCAGTGAAATTAAGTAGAGATGTAGGTAAAACGAAGTATACAAAAATAGAAATTTTTACAATCATAATAATTAAATCATCTTTCTATTGATACAAATGATTTTAAAAAACAAGATTGTTATTTTGTAATGTAAAAATACCGGAATCGTAAAGGTCCCGGTCCATGTTTTTCACTTGTAATTTAATTAAGTAAACATTCGCTTAACATTTAAAAAAATAATTCTTAAATATTTATTAAGAAATAAATTAGTGCTTTTTTACTTAATTTTGTAGAATAAATCAAACTTTACAAAACTATTTTTCTTTAACCATAGATTAAACCGGGTACTGTTATGGTATTTTACGGGTTGATAAGTTTCGGGGGAACCAGAGGGCTAAGTGGTCGTGTAAAAAATATAAATATTCAGAATAAACTCCTATGTACATTTTTTTAGATAAAATCCCAAAAACTTGTTATTCTAATACCAACATTGTCAAAACATTGTTACTTCTAGTCAAAAAAATGTGTTTCCGGTTGTGTATTCCGGAATTAAACAACAAATTTAGTAAAACAAAGCATTTTACTGTATATCTAACTTGAAATGAATTGCGATTTTGAGGTATCATACAACAGATGTTATATTTCTAGGTAGTGTAGGGGATCAGGGATTTCAGGCAATTATTAATAATAATCATCATTATTTCAATAATTCAACTATCTGTTAAAAAAAAGAAAGACATGTGTATCTGAAAGGTTTGTATAATTAATAGAAATGTTAATTTGTTTCCAAGATTACATAAAAGAGTTAAAAGTACATTACACAAGATATTTCGGGGTCGAAAGATCGCTGGAGTAAGTGTTAAGTCAAAACACAATTAATTATGGTTTGGTTGCTCAGGTAGTGCGGCTGGCACTACTCACACACACGCAGGCCTCACACACACACAGAGGCAGGGGATTAGGACGGACCATTGACCCAAGGCTGTTAGAGAATTAAGGTTGACGCATTAGACCGTTTTCGTGGTTCAAGCCAGCCAAGTGCGGAGACGTCACGCAGTGACCGGCCCTCCGATAAGTCACACTAGCTCTGTCAGTTAATAAGCAATGCTTGGCATCTGCTCACACAGTACACATTGTATAATGTTTGTTGTTGTAATAATGTTGACAGTGCATATCTGTGTTTGTAATATAGACAGCGACTATTTAGTTTGTATTATTATTTTGTCAATTTGCCTTTAATTTGTAAGTGATTACACTTCTCGAATATGGAATGAATACAGTAAGAAAACTTCAGCTAAAATGAGACTTAATAACAGTGCTCACTAAAACAAATTATCTCTTATTTTTTATATAGCTAAAATACAAATTACCTCTTCTATAACGTAATTAAAGTCCCTAAAAGAATTATACTGCAACTTTACATTTACTTTACTCATGATGCCTGTCAAGAAATTGAAGCGTTCCAATGAATTTAAAAAAAGCAATAACAGGCTCAATAAAAGCTACACATCGTTAGATTTTCTTCGGTCTATGATTACCAAATTGAACAAACACTTCATATAAACCTAAATAACTAGCTTATACGATATTATAAAATGTTCTTTCCATTTGTAAAAGTATTTTTAGTTGTATACATGAATAACAATATTGTTATTATTATTTTTGCTACAGAATCACTAATGATAACTGTGTAATTATTCACTGTACATGGACATGGATTTTATTAAAATGCTTTATAACATTTCGACTTAAAAAAGCTATTACCTAAAACTAAAATGTACAAAATATATGAGTTATGTAGCAATTTTTTTCACTTTGTTTAACCGCTTTCTAACTTTAGAATTAGCGATGCTCTGTCTTTTCTTGATTTTTTTCATACTAAGTTTCAGGTTTAAGGCCTTTATTCTTATTATTGTTCTCATTTTAATGTATGATGTAATAACCTCTAATGGGAAGTCATTACACTTTTGTGACACTGACATTCCTAAGTCTTTCACTACATTTTGTCCATTCTTGAGTAAATTTTCTCCATGGAATACTTGGACAAACTTGGCAAAGGAAAACGGCATTTTCTTTGATGATATAAGTATGTTCGTTTTCCAAGATAGCGCAAAGTTAGAGCTACTGAAATTTCATCGTTTGTCCATTTACATCTTTTTTTAATTTCAAACAATAAATCTAACTGATTTTTTGTAAATATTGTACTAAGTTTGTCTTTAAAATTTTTTATGTTAACTTTTGTTTATGTTTTTTCCATTCAACGCCTTAAAGAAGTTTGAAAGCCTACGAATTTTTAAAGATTTTTCCTCAAAATGTGCTGTTTCTTCAATTATTCTGCATTGAGAATATTATTTTCTTTCTGTAGTTCTATACATCTTCGATTTTGACAGCTAACTGGTGACTCGATGGTTTCCATCTAATTGTTGCTTATAAATAACATTTTGGCTTCAGACAAACTTTCAGAAACTAATAATAACTTTCAGGCGACAAGTTTCTTGTTTTGCCCGTTTAAATACTTGTATTTTCTGTTTCCTACCAAGCTTCCATTTTCTAAATTTTTAAAATTTGGAGTATTCCTAATTACTAGTTTTTGAGAGGAATAGCTGTGGGTTTGAGCTTTTTTACTAGGTACATTCAATAGCTCTGATTTAAGATCTCGTTCATAGTCCTCAGGCAAAAAATGGTCTGAACATACAGAACATGAATCAGGGTTCCATTTCTCTTCCCGCCTACACAAGTGAATCCATTTATTCCTTATTTCAAGTCTTTTGGAAAGTTAAAATAGACCACGCCATCGACCTTTGTTTTGAAGTGGCTATTATTGCAGACAGCAACAGTACACCGTTTACCCGGCATTTCTTTAAAATAAAACAAACTAATTGTTACATACCGTGTGAAGTTAACAACGACGTCACAACTACTGAGACACTATTAAAACTAAGTTCCGATACACTTGTAAAAGCTGATCAATACAAAACACTAAGAACCAAAACACAACCTCATGGTACGAGTGATTATACTGAAATACTAAAATGGCGGGCGGCAGAGCAAGAAGCAGATGGCTGTGTAAGGTCACTGCGTGACGTCAAAGCTAGCAGCCATTGTGGACTGCTGGGCGAGGCGGGAATGCGTCAACCTATGTACTCTAACAACCTTGCCATTGACCTGCCGCGTGAGTCATCACTGGCTCACAAATTTGACTATACATTTTTTAAATTTTACCTTCGTTATAAAATCTATTAATGTTTTTGGCTTCAGCTCAATATGATAAGTAAAATGACACCAAACAATATATATATACATTTTGCTTAAAAAATCGAAAAGTTACGAATATTTTATATTTATTATCATAATACCGAAGAAATTATACAGGGTGTTTACAAACTCCCTGGAAAAATGTTGTGTATTTGTTCCTTAGGTCAAGACAATCAAAAAACGTCTTAAAAATATAGGTCTGAAATGCCTAGTTTTCTGTCTGTCCGTCTATTTGTGTTTTTACAAATTATTTTATAACTTGAGTAATATTTTAGATAGATACTTCAAATTTGGCACGAACGTGTAATTTGGTGGGTCAAACCAAGTGTAGGCCTATACAATTTCTTTACGATATATTAAACAGTTTCAAGATGGAGGCTATTTAAAATCTTTGATGTTAAATTTCACGAAAACCGTAATATTTATAAAAAAAATTTCACCAGTAATTTTCACTAACAATCTTCCAATCTCAAAAAGACAAAACCCGTTGGAAAGCAAATGATTTAAACGTTATTTTTTGTATTTGCAATTTTTTTTTCTAAAATGTATATTTACATATGTAATCATAGTTTTAAAATATTAGTTTTCTAATAAGCCAACGCCGCGCGAATAAATCACACTTAAAAACTCAACTTTGTCATTTCTTTAAGCTCTCTACCGCTCGACCGGGATATTTTGACAATACTATAGAGATACCTTTGGATTCTTCAAGATTTTAACTTTCTACAACTGCCATCCAATCAATAGTCACTTGTATAGTTCCAAAGATATGGAATTGTCTGTAAACTTTTACAATTGGACAGATTTCAACCAATAAAAGAGCACATTTTACAACCGAGATACAGGTTACAATTCTTTAAGTTAGAATTTATATATTTATACCATTTTGTAGGGAAAACATCGATCTTACGTTTGGTGTAAATTAAACTATATTTAACTGGTTAGATGTTAATCAAACAGCAGTTTAAAGTACAGACTTGCGTAGAATTCAAACAACGCATGAGATTGCAAAGCAAGACTGTTTCCCACGCTCTTCAACGGTCATTTCATTTATTTCTTGTCATAATCATTTCAAGTTTGTACTCATATTTCATGGAATTAAACAACAAATTTAGTAACACAAAGCATTTTACTGTATATCTAACTTGAAATGAATTGCGATTTTGAGGTATCATACAACAGATGTTATATTTCTGGGTAGTGAAGGTGATCAAGGATTTCAGGCAATTAGGAAGGTGGTGAGTGTGCGTGCGTGAGTCGGGTCCCTCCCAGATAGAGCTCCAGCCGCACTCCCTGAGCAATCAAAGTATAGTTATCGAAACTGTTATAATACAAATAGTACATAGAATCTGAAATCATAATTATTGTATTCCTAAGCTTGGTATTTGTATTTTACTACTTAATTTTAACACTGACACTTCAAAACTTAGGAAATTATTATTTTTTACAATTACATAATAAAAATTTAATATTACATACATTTTTAATGGGTTTTTGATACTAAAGAGTGTTTAATTTAAATGACATACTACAATATATTATAGTAACAACAATTAGTATTTAAAAGATTATGAACATATTTAAGAAATGTAATGTTGTGGACAAATACTTTTTCTTAAATGTGATTAAATCAAATTATAAATCCATTATCGCAAGGTAAAACACTAAGCATTTGGATGTGAAGATTATATTTACAGTATCTCCGGGTTTACTGCCTCTGCGTGATTTTATAGCGGTAGTCAAGGTATGGGATTTAACTACTTTTTATTTTATAAAGTTTGTCATAATTTTTTGGATTAATTATCTTTTTTATTTTACATTGACCTTAATTCAAAGTAGGGATTCAAAGATAATACTAAGTGTTTCTAAAAAAATAACTGTACTGATTTTTCTTCAGAAAAGCATAACGAGCTTCAAGGCCAAAAAAGTTACATATTCCAGTCACGTGACATACACTCCTCCATTCCTACAGCCTCGCCAAGTCGACTGCCGACCTTTCCGTTGGCCTTGGTCTTTGTTCGTATCAGATCGTGCATTCTCAGCCCGCCAGAAAAATTCAACGTTTTGAAACAGCAACCTGTTAATTTGAATTTTCTTGTTAAACTTGGAAAATACATGACATAAATTCGTTCTTTGTTAAAACGGTTGTAAGTCGTAATCATGCACTAGGGTTTTGAGTGGTTTAAAGAGTGAAAATTGAAGGCGACCACGTAAACGAAGAACTAAAACATTGAAAGAATCTGTGATTTACTCCGAACAGACCGTAAGTTGTTTATTCGAGCAGGTGCTGCGAATTTAAAAATATACAAAGAATCTCTTAGGCAAATTTTGCATTAACGTTTTGTTACGGTCCCCATCGCTAAAAGCCCGGTATTTTAAACGGTATCCTTAGCCCAAGTGTCTTAATTAAACTCTCTCACGAGCCTAAAGACATTGTCAGTATTATAGTTGGTGGTAAAGAGGGTTCGATGAATAAGGTGGCGAAATGAATTGTTTACTTTCAAACGTTTACTAGAGCATACAAGTTATCATGTCCTGAACTTACAGCTAAACTTAAGATGGTAAATGCAACTAAAGAAAGGTTCAGTTCACCTTGAGTGCTCTGGAGTCTGCTCAATTTTTAGTCTGATTATTTAGACTTGAACATTTAACCTTAAAGTGGCTCTCCTTCCTTTATCTATCTGACTTCAGTATAATATTGTTTGTGTGAAAGCCATATACACGGCCACTATCAATATCGATCAAAGATTACTACTATTCTCTAACTAATAATTTTATTATTATATATAACATTGTGAACAAGAAACTCCTGAACAAAAACAGCTTAGAATAATTAATACTTTTTCTAACTCTTTTAAAACCATTAAAATGGATCTTACGCTATTGGAAAAAGTGGTAACATGTGATCACTCGTTGTTTTTTACTTATGAATCGGAAACTAAGAGCCAATCTATGCGTTATAAGAGCTCAAATTCACCGATGAATGACTAAACCGGTCATTCAGCTGGAATGACTAAATACAAATACACAGCTATAGTTTGTGTTCTTGTACATCCTTTATGTTGTGTTCACGGAGAAAATAAAATGTATACAGAGTGTGTGTAAATTGTTATGTGCTGTGTGTTTGTACATTTATGTATTTTTAAACAATGACAGCAGGAACTATCCAGCAAGCACTCTTTAATTGCTGAATAGTCGAAACGTCTGTAGTGCGACAGTAAAAGAAAAGAAAAATTGACTATTGTGGCGGTATGTCATATAAATGTAATAAAATTGCTTTTTAAATATAAAGTTTTAGAATACTTACCTGCTTATCTTGATTTCAATAAACACCGACATAGCATTACTCTATATACAATAAATAACTATAGCTAGCTCAGTATAAAGTTTGGACTCCAGAGTTCACCAGATTCTCACTAGCAAAGTCCTCCATGTGGATTCCGTATATTATGACAACACAACTTTTGTAACAAATCCAAATTGTTGACCAAAGTATAACCGTACGAGTAGACATACAGTACATACAATTGTATTTACCAGAAAATACATAAAGCGACAAACTGAAATCAAATATTTATGAAAAATATGTCAGTCAGTTAGTTATATTCAGAAATAAATAATTCACGAATTAGTTTTACTACTTATAATTTCTGTGATTCTATTTAGGTTCAGTTCGTATTTTAATTTATTTGCCATCAATAATATTTACTATAGTATATAAAGCAAGACTAACAAATATAATAATTTTAATTATTTTAGTATCGCTTCTCTAACCCACCCTACGTCAACTTACGACCAATCAAATGCAAATAGATTATTGTGTAATATTTTCACAGGAATGACAAATTGATTAGGAGAGAGATTTTTTATTTTTATAAAGAAAAAACAACATTTTCAAGTTATAAAATAT